>JAOTON010000399.1:62500-255175 GCA_034440635.1 Lepas anatifera
CGCCTATGCTCAAACTCCGTAGCCTCACTTCCGTACTGTCATGGATCCACCTATGCTCGAGCTCCCTAGCCCCACCCCCGTACTGATGTCCTGGATCCGCCTATGCTCGAGCTCCTTAGCCCCAGCCCCGGACTGATGTCCTGGATTCGCCTATGATCGAGCTCCTTAGGCCCATCCCCGTACTAATGTCCTGGATCCGCATATCCTCGAGCTCCTTAGTCCACCCCCGTACTGATGTCCTAGATCCGCCTATGCTCAAACTCCTTAGCATCTACCCCCGTAATATGTCCTGGATCCGCTTATGCTCCATCTCTTTAGCCCCACCCCGTACTGATGTCCTGGATCCGCCTATGCTCGAGCTCTTTAGCCCCTACCCCCTACTGATGGCCTTGATCCGCCTATGCTGGAACTCCCGAGTCCCACCCCGTACTGATGTCCTGAATGCGCTAATGCTCGAGCTTCCTAGCCCCATCCCCGTACTAATGTCCTGGATCCGCCTATGCTCTAACTCCCTAGCGCCACCCTCGTACTGATGTCCTGGATCCGCCTATGCTCTAACTCCCTAGCCCCACCCTCGTACTGATATCCTGGATCCGCCTATGCTCCAACTCTTTAGCCCCTACCCCCGTGCTTATGTTCTGGATCCGCTTATGCTCGAGCTCCTTACCGCCACACCCGTAACGACCCCACCTCCGTGCCACCCCCCCGAAACGACATAGGCGGATCCAAGGGGGAAAGGGGACAGGTGCCCCCCATAGAATCTTAGCGCCCCCTGAAATTGTCCCGGAAACCCCTGGAAAGTTCGTTGGCACCCCCTGAAATGTCGTTTTTTCCCGAGATGCAGGTATCGGGGCCTACTGATAGGATTTAGCGCCTACTTGATAGGTTTTTCCGGCCAAAAGTGGCGTCCCTGGTGTAGATAGCGCCCACCAGGAAGTTTCCCCTTCCACCTCGCCCCCAAAAGGCAATCCTGGATCCGCGTATGGGAAGCGACATTTCAGGGAGCGTCGTCGACCTTGAGAGGCGTGTCTTTACAATTTCAGAGGGCGCCGATGGTCGATTGGGGGTTGGGGGAGGGGGATGGGGGGAGAAGGGTGGGGGGGCACCTAGCCTACTTATTCCCTGGATCCACCCATGGTCCAAAAACAGAAACATAATACTCTTATTGTAAATTTGGACTTTTACGGTACTCTAATTACTTGTCATACATTATGCGTAGTATTGGGTACTTTTTTACCAGACCATAACCACATAAATATAAACAGAAACGGCCGCTCCGATCGCCGGCAGTTGCCGCGGCGTGGACGCAGAGTTGACGCGTGGTGATGTGCTACAACGATGCGTGGAGAAACGGCATGTTAGTAAAGGTAACTTGGTGTTTCATTGATATCTATGCAAGTGGAATGTCGACATATGTCTCTTACCTAGCTGCATGCAAAATTTCATTTCCCTCCAAAGACTCTAACCACCCTAAACCCCGGTGTGAAGCAAAAATGAACCGATAAAATTACCACTTTGAAATGTATTTTACGGCTGTTAACGCGGAAGCCGTAAGAGATAAGTGGGGGGTATGAGTGAGAAAAATGACGGCAACGAAGTTTTCTATCCAGCCGTGTTAAGTTCAATACCGTAGCTATCATGGTCTGGAAATAAGGGGGCTGAGAATAAAAATTTTAAAAACCTATATTTTATTTTTGCCTCTAAAATAAAAAGTTTCAGTCTGAAAGTTTTTATCTCTAAATATATCATTAAGGAGGCTATTCTCTTTTATTATCTGAAATGCGAACTAATTTTTATTCATTAGATCGGAAGATATAAGGGTTTGAATGATATTTTTGGAAATGCAGACATTCACGGAATGGGCCAAAAAGGACCCTTAAATTTCCGTTTTTGTTTTGTTTTTGTGTTTGTGCAGTACTGCACAAACCGGCCGTTAAGTTGGTATTTAACTCAGAACCTGAACTGCTGTAGCTTCAGATATTTCGAGCCTGTAGTTTAGACCATGAGTTTTATGCCAAATTTAGGGTGCAAAGTTTAAAGGCAAATTTAGAGTCTTAAATTTAAAACTTTTTCTTTCCAACTTTTTGTGTGAACTACAAATTTCCCTGATGTAAAAGGGTGCAAGTTTGAAGACTGTAGATGACTTAGCAAAAAATAGAAAAATAAAAGTTAAAAATCACATAATGCAAAATTCTGGGCAAAATTTTGAAAATTTCAAAAATTGACAACCGTGGTGCTTATTCATTTGGAAGTGCTTTCTATCCACAAAAGTTTTAAGTCTCTGATACCAGCGCTCAAAACAGACAACAACAGCAACAACCTCGGCCTGCGGCCTCGGCAGGTGCCGCTCTGGCGCAGGAGAAGCCGGTGACAATGTACGTTAGCCAAACAGTTCGATTGACAGGCGAGTTTTTTCAGCAGTTTGATACTTATAACAACGCAATGTTTACTGATATCCTGGATCCGCCTATGCTAGAACTCTCTAGCCCCTACCTCCGTGCTGATGTCCTTGATCCGCCTATACTCGAGCCCCTTAGCCCCACCCCCGTATTGATGTCCTGGATCCGCCTCTGCTCGAGCTCCTTAGCCCCACACCCATACTTATGTCCTGGATCCGCCTATGCTCCAGCTCCTTAGCCCCACCCCCGTACTGATGTCCTGGATCCGCCTCTGCTCGAGCTCCTTAGCCCCACACCCATACTTATGTCCTGGATCCGCCTATGCTCCAGCCCCTTAGCCCCACCCCCGTATTGATGTCCTGGATCCGCCTATGCTCGAGCTCCTTAGCCCCACCCCCCATACTAATGGCCTGGATCCGCCACTACTTATTAAGCTTATTTAAGCAGGGAGTGCAAGGAGTCACGTGTCATTTGTGTCATTGTGGTATTACCACAAAGAGGTTTATTCGGCTGGGAAAGAAATGGTGTGCAACGGTGGATCCTTTGGCCAGTGCTGCTTATGGTTAGAGGATGGATTAACTAGTGGGTAGATAGATAGACAGATGATAAAGTTTTATTGGACGGAAACAATATGACAGTTATAACAAATAGATTGACGCAAAAGCCCGAAGGCTTAAGTGGTGGGGCCTCTCTTATCTCTCTCATAAAACACATCACTTTTCTCGGACCTATCACACACATACACAGTAAGATTTGGACACACATAAAGAAACAAAACACAACAAACCAAACAAGCAAACCAGTTCTTGACCACCATTTTGTTTTTTATTCGTCGCAATTCGCCGCAGCGAGCGGTACCCTACCGCACGGCCGCCACCCGGCCGTCCGACTGATATGAATATCTAATAGACAACGCGCCCGCCGCACGAGTAGAGGAGCCGAAACGAGACAGACTACCCTGCCACCACCGGGCATTCGCGCTGGTCTATAGCATGCATAGATAGCTATGGTATCTGTCTCGCATAGCAGCTACAAGTGCGCCGCCCGCAGCGACGCTACGGCCGAACGGCGGGGTGACGTTTCGAGCGGGAAACATACTAGCATTGTGTATTACATTTAATTAAATGTACACTGTTGTTGCTATGATATGCAACCTGCTGCGATGGCAAGATATGTCTTTGAACTAGCTTTTTGCCGAATTTTATCCACTTCCATCTATATTAACCATTCGAAATCCTGGTGTGAAGCAAAAATGAACCGATAAAATTACCACTTCGAAATGTATTTTACGGCTGTTAGCGCGGAAGCCGTAAGAGATAAGTGGGGAGTATGAGTGAGAAAAATGACGGCAACAAAGTTTTCTATCCAGCCGTGTTAAGTTCAATACCGTAGCTATCATGGTCTGGAAACCAGGGGGCTGAGAATAAAAATTTTAAAAACTTATATTTTATTTTTGCCTATAAAATAAAAAGTTTCAGTCTGAAAGTTTTTATCTCTAAATATATAATAAAGGAGGCTATTCTCTTTTATTATCTGAAATGGGAACTAATTTTTATCAATTAGATCGGAAGATATAAGGGTTTGAATGATATTTTGGGAAATGCAGACCTTCACGGAATGAGCCAAAAAGGACCCTTAAATTTCCGTTTTTGTTTTGTTTCTGTGTTTGTGCAGTACTGCACAAACCGAACTTTAAGTTGATATTTGACTCAGAACCTGAACTGCTGTAGCTTCAGATATTTCTGCCTGTAGTTTAGACCATGAGTTTTATGCCAAATTTAGGGTGCAAAGTTTAAAAGCTAATTTAGAGGCCTAAATTTAAAGCTTTTTCTTTCCAACTTTTTGTGTGAACTGCAAATTTCCCTGATGTAAAAGGGTGCAAGTTTGAAGAGTCTAGATGAATTAGCAAAAAATAAAAAAATAAAAGTTAAAAATCACATAATGCATAATTCCGGGCAAAATTTTGAAAATTTTGAAAATTGACAACCGTCGTGCTTATTCATTTGGAAGTGCCTTCTATCCACAAAAGTTTTAGGTCTCTGATACCGGCGCTCAGAACAGACAACAACAGACAGCCACGACGAGACCGGAAAAACTGTCAGAATAGAAGCCGTTTCTTACTTCGTTCGTCACCGGCTTCTGACAGACAACCTCGGCCTGCGGCCTCGGCAGGTGCCGCTCTGGCGCAGGAGAAGCCGGTGACAATGTACGTTAGCCAAACAGTTCGATTGACAGGCGAGTTTTTTCAGCAGTTTGATACTTATAACAACGCAATGTTGGAGTTTTAGGTTTTGTGTTCCCATTATGGCTCCATTCAATCCCCTGTCTAGGCCCATGTTTTCCTAAATTAGCATGTCTCTGCATACTGCACCACGCTTGCCCTCTGTTCATATCATCAAATAAATAAACACACGCATAATGTTTGTTTTGTTAAGCAAAGACTGGGCATGACGAGAAGAAAGGAGATACAATATAAAATATGATGGGTTTTGCGACGGTATTTCACCTATACCTGCAGATTTTCACCCAATTCAGCCTATTTGTTACCGAGTTATGCCCCAGCTCGAGACCTCAGCCCCACCACCGAACTGATGTCCTGGATCCGCCTATGCTCGAGCGAGCTCCTTACCCCACCCCGTTACATATGTCCTGGATCTGCCTATGCTCGAACTCCGTAGCCCCACCTCTATACTGCCCTGGATCCGCCTATGCTTGAACTCCTTAGCCCCTACCCCTACTGATGTCCTGGATCCGCCTATGCTCGAGCTCCCGAGCCCCACCTACGTACTGATGTCCTGAATCCGCTGATGCTCGAGCTCCTTAGCCCCACCCCCGTACTGATGTCCTGGATCCGCTTTTGTTTTAACTCTTTAGCCCCTACCTGTTTTAACTCTTTAGCCCCTTGATGTCCTGGATCCGCTTATGCTCGAGCTCCTTAGCCCCACCCCCGTACTGATGTCTTTGATCCGCCTATACTCGAGGCCCCTTAGCCCCAGCCCCGTACTGATGTCCTGGATCCGCCTCTGCTCGAGCTCCTTAGCCCGACACCCATACTGATGTCCTGGATCCGCCTATGCTCGAGCTCCTTAGCCCCACCTCCGTACAGATGTCCTGGATCCGCCTATGCTGGATCTCCTTAGCCCCATCCCCGTACCGATATGCTGGATCTTCATCATCATCATTATTGGTGTTTAGGGGTGCGCCGACTACTAAGGTCATTTTGCGCCCATAACAAAGGAGGGGTTAAAAAAACATCAAAGGTACACAGACTTACAGCGTGGTTCATATCAGACTACGACAGTGCTAGCAGTCGTCCAACCAAAACTAGAATAGAAAGATGTTCTGTAGAATAAAAGGTGGATGAAGAACATTATAAAAGGGGTCAGCCCTAGCAATTTCAAGCAGGTCAAGCCATACAAAACCTAAACAATTACGAAGGCGAGTAGATGGTATTAAACCCGATGCTTTTAAGATAGCGCATTATGTTGCTGATTTCAACAGAGGGTTGTTCTCCTAAGAGACAGTCTAGCGTGGGAAATCTCGGTAGACAGCGGGCTCTCTCGATCTCAAAGTCCCGGCATTCTATTAGCACATGTTTAACTGTTAGTCTTTCACCACAACGCGGGCACTCTGGCGGGACGTGACTGGCAAAAAGGTAAGAGTGTGTAGAGTGGGTGTGCCCAATGCGCAGTCTACAAAGTATCACTTCTTCCCTTCTGCAGCACGCGTTGCTAGACGACCACAGTCCCAGCCGGGGTTTAAGTTCTCTGAGCTTCCTGCCCTTGGGATCGCCGTCCCATCGACGCTGCCATACCTCGGTCAGGTGATTCCTAACGTATGGAAACAAGTCAAAAAAGGGGACTTTAATTCCCCGTGGGGGCTCTCCTCTCGCCGCGTCTTTGGCTGCACTGTCCGCCCTCTCGTTACCAGAAATCCCACAGTAGCTCGGCACCCACACAAGCGTTACATGCTTTCCCCGGCTCATAGCTTTATGTATCTTCTCTCTAATAAGGGGTAAAAGGTATGAGCTCGATGGGCCATGGTTAGAAGCTTGAAGTGATTGTAAGGATGACAGTGAGTCACTAACAATTACGCATCGGTTCGTTCTCAAACGTAAAACCTGGTCCATACATCGAGATATCGCATATAACTCCGCTGTAAAAACTGAGGCCATCGGTGGCAGAGTGAAACGTCTTTCAACATCAGCACTGACGAATGCGCATCCAGTTCCATCAACACTCTTCGATCCATCCGTAAAAAATAATGTGTGATTTGGGTACGTATCCGAGCAGTATTTCAGAAAACTTTGTCGAACTGCCTCTGGCATCAGGCCCCTGGTCAGCCCCAGGAGCCGCGTGTCTATAAAGACCCTGGAAGTCCGCCATGGCTCAGCAGCAGGCAGCTGCATCGACTCGACGCCCTCAGGATCAACACCAGCCTCCCGAAGCCACGCACGGACTCTAATTCCGGGGTGTCGAGTGGATGCACGAGAGCCATTATCTATTTGCCTCAGGTTAGCGTTGTTAACCTTCGCCCGGGTGGGGGGTCTTTTTAGACCCCCTCGGGTTTTTCGAAGTGACCAAAAAACGGCGGCGCGCAGCCGCCAAACTTGGTCTAGCTGTTCCTTCATCATTTTTACATCTTTCCTGAAAATTTTGGCTCAAGGTCATATCAGGTCAGGTCACCAGGCCAGGTGAAGTGACCTCACCTCAAAAAATACTTAGGACGGCATAACTAAAAGAAGGGTCAATCGATCAAGTTGAAACTCATACCACATCTTGGGCCCACCAGGAGCTACAACATTTGTTCCGGGATTTTTGATATTGGTGACCTAAGGTCATGTGCAGAGCATGACCTCCCCATTGACAATGCATGGGGAAAATCACGAAATGAGCTTTTCTCAGTAAGTATGGATGGATCTCAGTAAGTATGGATCTCAGTAAGTATGGATGGATCTCACAATATATAGACGATACAACTTTGTTCGTAAAAGACATTGACTCAGCCAAGAATGCTTTGGAGCTAGTGAAGGAATTCGGAATGTACTCCGGCCTGCAATTAAATCTAAATAAATGCAAATTTATGTGGTTAGGCTCCCAGAAACGCTCAGCGGAACGTATTTGTGGACAAGAACCTAATGAGCGAGTAAAGATTTTAGGCGTTACATTTAGTGCCTTGCATGAGTGTAGCGACATTAATATTCAGCCAGCTATGATTAAGATTCAAAATGTTTTAAACCAGTGGTCCCAGCGAAATCTCACGCTTAAAGGGAAAATAACAATAGCAAAAGCTCTCGTTATTTCTCAGCTAATCCACATGACCTCCGCAGTAATTTTTCAAAAGAGACATCTAGACACAATCCAAAGTAAAATTATGCGTTTCATTTGGAGGGGGCGTCCGCCAAAAGTTGCCAGAGAGGTGCTGTGTCAAGAAGTCAAGAATGGGGGCTTAAACTGTCCAAATGTGATAAATCTTTATAAAGGGCTGCGTTGCTCTTGGATGGGCAGAATCTTGTGGAATATGGATATAGGGTTCGCAAAAATTTTTCAGAAAAGGATTCGTGTTAAGTTAGAGCACATATTGCATATGAATTACAATTTTGCGTGGGTTAATGACAGAAGAGTAGCTGCGTTTTATAGGGAAATGTTATGTTGGTTCAGAGAAGCGGTCCCCATCAAAGAACCTACTTGTGGAAAGGAAGTGCGTAAACAAATAGTGTGGAATAATGAAGCTATTCGGGTGGAAGGGAAAATTATTTTCAATGCTGCATTGTACGAAAACAGTATATTGCTCCTTGATGCATTCCTTAATCATCAGGGACGAATCTTAGATTATAATTCGTTTAAGGAAAGCAACAACTTGACACGATTGGATCCTCTTGTTTATATGGGCTGGTGCCGGGCCATTCCTGCGATATGGAAACGGCTTGCCGTTGGTAGTGAAACACTAACCGTTGAGGAGAAGGTGCTTGGCCGTGGCATAGAAGTGAAAGGAAAAGTTGTCCCGGTTCAGTGGATCAAAGTTAAATATTTTTCAAACAAATTTCTAAAGGAGATAACCCCCAGAGCGCAAATAAAATGGATAAATGAAGGAGTTGAATACGGAGAAGACTGGTGTAAAGTATACTTACTTCCATTTAACATCACGAAATCAACAAAGCTTCAAAATTTACAATATAGGATAGTTCATAGGTTTTTTCCAACTCGAAGATTCTTGTGTATACGAAAAGTGATAGATGATCCATTCTGTGATAGGTGCGGTAACGTAGAGACAATTGAGCATTTCTTCGTAGAGTGTGGAGAGGTTAGAGAATTTTGGGATGATCTAGTTAGAAAAATTAACTCAAAGCTTGCCACAACAAAACAGTTCTTAGGCAACGTTACAAACATTCTCTTTGGATCATTAGGAACATTGAATGTTGTCAATGTAATAGTTTTGGCTGCAAAACAGTTCATTGTGAATCAGAGGTTTAAGGATGAAGAAATAAAGATGGGAGTTTTCTCAAAATTTCTGGAAAAAACATTTCAAATGGAACGGTGCATTGCAAAGAATGACAGAAGAATTGACAGGTTTAACGAGAGGTGGCTACCATTTATCAATGAACATTTTGAGCTTTGTATTTAGTTCGTATAATCTGGACCCACTTCGGCGAGCTGCATGTGGTGAAGGAGGTTATCGTGATGTGAAGTGATCTGTGAAGTGTATGGAATCAACGTGATTGCACATTGTGGGAGAGTAGGGATTGGGGGGTGGGGTGGGGTAGGGTGGGTTTGGTACCGAGGCGATGGTACGTTGAAGCGACGTGGGATTATTACTGTGACACCAGTGGCAAGGTGTGAATGAAAATTGTTCAATTGCCTCGCAAATTTTACAGCCGTGTTTTGTGAAATACGTTCTTCCAACAGAAAAAAACGTCATGCGAGTTAAAACCTTGAGAATATTGAGACAGCTAAAGCATCTCTCCCTTAGTTCCCTGAGGTGCGGAAGGTATGTAAGCCGGCGGTCAAGAACCAAACCGAGAAAGCGTGTCTGGTTTACTACTTCTATCTGCTGCCCTCCAATCTTTAAAACGGGATCCTCACAGACTCTCCGCCGGGTACAGAAATGCATGCACTTTGTTTTAGCCGTCGAAAAGGATAGACCATTCCTCTCGCTCCACCGCTGCAGTTGATCGAGGCACAGCTGCAGCTATCTTTGTGCTGTAGAGGTGGAAGACGTGGTGACCCATATGGAAAAGTCGTCTACGAAAATAGCGCGAGAGACATTTGGCGACAGACTGTCCCCTATATCATTAATCATCACAGCAAACAATGCTACGGACAAAACGCTACCTTGTGTGGTGCCATTCTCCTGCATGTGCTGCTCTGACATAAATGATCCAACCCGAAATCTGAAACGCCTGTTCTTCAAAAAGTTAAGAATAAACCAGCCCAGATGACCTCGCACTCCCATTTCAAAAAGTTTTTTCAAGATTCCGTACCTCCAAGTCCGATCATAAGCTCGCTCCACGTCAAAGAAAACCGCGATTGTGTGCTGTTTGTTAGCTAGTCCCTCCCTAACTGCCACATCGAGTCTAATGAGGTGGTCGAGGGTGCTTCTTCCCTGGCGGAAGCCGCACTGCACGTTGGACAAGAGACCATTACTTTCCAGAAACCACATAAGCCGCACACTAATCATTCTCTCAAATAATTTGGAAACACTTGATGTCAGTGAAACAGGCCGGAAGTCCTCGGGCGAATCTCCTGGCTTCCCCGGCTTCTGGATAGGGATAACAATCGATTCCCGCCACTGTTCCGGAAAGTCGTTATTTTCCCACATGCTATTAAAAATATCGAGCAATGATGAAAGTGATTGCGCAGGAAGATGTAGTATCATTTGATTGGTAATTTGATCACTGCCAGGCGCCACATGCTTGAGATTTTTCAATGCCGCTTCCATCTCCTCCTTGGAGAAAACTAAATTGTATGACGCTGAATTGTCGTTCCCGGAAATTTTTTGGCCAGCGCTCTTGAATTTCTCGGTATCTTAAGAAATGGGGGCTTTGAGAGGTGTTGCTACAACGGTCTCGGAAGGTTTTTGCCATAATATGCTGGATATGCTGGATCCGCCTATGCTCAAACTCCTTAGCCTCTAACCCCGTACTGATATCCTGGCTCCGCCTATGCTCGAGCTCCTTAGCCCCACCCCCGTACTGATGTCCTGGATCCGCCTATGCTCGAACTCTTTAGCCCCTACCCCTGTGCTGATGTCCTGGATCCGCTTATGCTTGAGCTCCTTAGCCCCACCTCTGTACTGATGTCCTTTATCCGCCTATACTCGAACCCCTTAGCCCCACCCCCGTACTGATGCCCTGGATCCGCCTCTGCTCGAGCTCCTTAGCCCCACACCCATACTGATGTCCTGGATCCGCCTATGCTCCAGCTCTTTAGCCCCACCCCCCGTACAGATGTCCTGGATCCACCTATGCTCGATCTCCTTAGCCCCACACCCGTACTGATGTCCTGGATCCGCCTTTACTCGAGCTCCGGAGCCACACCCCTGCACTGATGTCCTGGATCCGCCTATGCTCGAGCTCCTTAGCCCCACCCCCGAACTGATGTCCTGGATCTGCCTATGCTCGAACTCCGTAGCCCCACCCCCGTACTGATGTCTTTGATCCGCCTATACTCGAGCCCCTTAGCCCCAGCCCGGTACTGATGTCCTGGATCCGCTTATGTTTTAACTCTTTAGCCCCTACCTGTTTTAATTCTTTAGCCCCTTGATGTCCTGGATCCGCTTATGCTCGAGCTCCTTAGCCCCACCCCCGTACTGATGTCCTGGATCCGCCTATGCTCGAACTTCTTAGCCCCACCTCCGTACTGATGTCCTGGATCCACCTAGGCTCGAACTCCTTAGCCTCTACCCCCCTACTGATGTCCTGGATCCGCCTATGCTCGAGCTCCTTACCCCACCTTCTTACTGATGTCCTGGATCCGCCTATGCTCGAACTCTGTAGCCCCTACCCTCCCCCACTGATGTCCTGGATCCGCCTATGCTCGAGCTTCTTACCCCACCCCCTTACTGATGTCCTGGATCCGCCTAAGCTCGAACTCCGTAGCCCCACCTCTGTACTGCCCTGGATCCGCCTATGCTCGAACTACTTAGCCCCCACCCCCTACTGATGTCCTGGATCCGACTATGCTCGAGCTCCCGAGCCCCACCCCCGTACTGATCAGCTGAATCCGCTTATGCTCGAGCTTCATAGCCCCACCCCCGTACTGATGTCCTGGATCGCCTATGCTCGAACTCTTTAGCCCCTCCCCGTCTGTCCTGATCGCTTATGCTCGAGCTCCTTAGCCTCACCCCCGTACTGATGTCCTTGATTCGCCTATACTCAAGCCCTTTAGCCCCACCGCCGTACTGATGTCCTAGATCCGCCTCTGCTCGAGCTCCTTAGCCCCACACCCATACTGATGTCCTGGATCAGCCTATGCTCGAGCTCCTTATCTTCACCCCCGTACAGATGTCCTAGATCCGCCTATGCTCGATCTCCTTAGCCCCATCCCCGTACTAATATCCTGGATCTGCCTATGCTCAAACTCCGTAGCCCCTACCCCCTACTGATGTCCTGAATCCGCCTATGCTGAAACTCCCGAGTCTCACCCCGTACTGATGTCCTGAATCCGCTAATGCTCAGCTGCTTAGCCCCGTCCCCGTACTAATGTCCTGGATCTGCCTATGCTCTAACTCCCTAGCCCGACCCTCGTACCGATGTCCTGGATCCGCCTATGCTCTAACTCCCTAGCCCCACCCTCGTCCTGATGTCCTGGGTCTGCCTATGCTCGGACTCTTTAGCCCCTACCCCCATGCTGATGTCCTGGATCCGCTTATGCTCGAGCTTCTTACCCCCACACCCGTAACGACCCCACCTCCGTGCCCCCCCCGAAACGACATAGGCGGATCCAAGGGGGAAAGGGGACAGGTGCCCCCATAGAATCTTAGCGCCCCCTGAAATTGTCCCGGAAACCCCTGGAAAGTTCGATGGCACTCCCTGAAATGTTGTTTTCCCCGAGATGCAGGTATCGGGGTCTACTGATAGGTTTTAGCGCCTACTTGATAGGTTTTCCGGCCAAAAGTGGCGTCCCTGGTGTAGATAGCGCCCACCAGGAAATTTCCCCTTCCACCTCGCTCCCGATAGGCAATCCTGGATCCGCGTATGGGAAGCGACATTTCAGGGAGCGTCATCGACCTTGAGAGGCGTGTCTTTACAATTTCAGATGGCGCCGATGGTCGATTGGGGGTTGGGGGAGGGGGATGGCGGGAGAAGGGGTGAGGGGGGGCACCTAGCCTACTTATTCCCTGGATCCACCCATGGTCCAAAAACAGAAACATAATACTCTTATTGTAAACTCGGACTTTTACGGTACTCTAATTACTTGTGATGCATTATGGGTAGTAATGGGTACTTTTTTACCAGACCATAAATAAACAGAAACGGCCGCGCCGATCGCCGGCGTTGCCGCGGCGTGGACGGAGGTGTGACGCGTGGTGATTTGCTACAACGTTGCGTGGAGAAACGGCATGTTTGTAAAGGTAACTTGGTGTTTCATTCATATCTATGCAGATGGAATGTCGACATATGTCTCTTACCTAGCTGCATGCAAAATTTCATTTCCCTCCAATGACTCTAACCACCCTAAACCCCGGTGTGAAGCAAAAATGAACTGATAAAATTACCACTTTGAAATGTACTTTACGGCTTATAGCGCGGAAGCCGTAAGAGATAAGTGGGGGGTATGAGCGAGGAAAATGACGGCAACGAAGTTTTCTATCCAGCCGTGTTAAGTTCAATACCGTAGCTATCATGGTCTGGAAACCAGGGGGCTGAGAATAAAAATTTTAAAAACTTGTATTTTATTTTTGCCTATAAAATAAAAAAGTTTCAGTCTGAAAGTTTTTATCTCTAAATATATAATAAAGGAGGCTATTCTCTTTTATTATCTGAAATGGGAACTAATTTCTATCAATTAGATCGGAAGATATAAGGGTTTGAATGATATTTTGGGAAATGCAGACCTTCACGGAATGGGCCAAAAAGGACCCTCAAATTTCCGTTTTTGTTTTGTTTTTGTGTTTGTGCAGTACTGCAAAAACCGGCCTTTAAGTTGATATTTGACTCAGAACCTGAGCCGCTGTAGCTTCAGATATTTCGAGCCTGTAGTTTAGACTATGAGTTTTATGCCAAATTTGGGGTGCAAAGTTTAAAAGCTAATTTAGAGCCCTAAATTTAAAGCTTTTTCTTTCCAACTTTTTGTGTGAACTACAAATTGGTCTGATGTAAAAGGGTGCAAGTTTGAAGACTGTAGATGAATTAGCAAAAAATAGAAAAATAAAAGTTAAAAATCACATAATGCAAAATTCTGGGAAAAATTTAAAAAAATTTTAAAATTTTGAAAATTGACAACCGTGGTGCTTATTCATTTGGAAGTGCCTTCTATCCACAAAAGTTTTAGGTCTCTGATACCAGCGCTCAGAACAGACAACAACAACAACAACCTCGGCCTGCGGCCTCGGCAGGTGCCGCTCTGGCGCAGGAGAAGCCGGTGACAATGTACGTTAGCCAAACAGTTTGATTGACAGGCGAGTGTTTTCAGCAGTTTGATACTTATAACAACGCAATGTTGGAGTTTTAGGTTTTGTGTTCTCATTATGGCTCCATTCAATCCCCTGTGTAAGCCCATGTTTTCCTACATTAGCATGTCTCTGCACACTGCGTCACGTTTGCCCTCTGTTCATGTCATCACATAGATAAACACACGTATAATGGTTGTTTTGTTAAGTAAAGACTGGGCATGACCAGAAGAAAGGAGATACATTATAAAATATGATGGGTTTGCCGACCGTATTTCACCTATACCTGCAGATTTTCACCCAATTCAGCCAATTTGTTAACGAGTTAGCTTCGGTTACCCTACTCCCAGTCCGCATGCGCAGTAACGTCTGCAGTGAATGAGGGCAAAGATACCGTTATAGTTGACTGAAGCATGTTAATATGCCGTTTGTTTGTCTCCTGGTCTAAATGATCCCTTAGAGCCTATTATTCCTTAGAATTCCTACTGCACATGCGCATAATAGTGCAGCGTCATAATGCCATCAATTAGGATTAGCAGATGCTATTCTGCTTTTACTCGCAAAAATTTGAGCGAAATCGGTCTATTGGCTCCCGAGATAGCCTCCATGACCATAAGTTCTAATGCGCATGCGCACTGACCTTTGTTGTTACCAAGGGTGACAAAACACTCATGCTAACTTTAAGCACGTTGGCTTTCCCTCTGTTCAGGTCCTCCTCTGAAATATCCTCGCCTTTCAGGCTTATTTTCATAATTTCTGCTGCGCATGCGCAGAGCAGTGCAGCTTCAATGACATTTTTGACTTACATTTCGTGATATTCTTCTGTTCACAAAATTTCAAGAAAATCGACCCGTAGGTTGCCGAGATAGCCTCTGTTACCATTAGTTCCAGTGCGCATGCGCAGTGACCTTTTGTTGACCTGAATACCACATTCGAAATCTGCATGGTCGATTGCCTCTCATTGATATTGTTCGGTAATTTGGTACGGAGTGCAACGAAATCTTCAATCTTTCATATGCTTATATACATACATGGTGGCTATTCCAATGGTGGTAGATACAATGGGCGGAGCAAGGGGCTGAACTCCCCCCCAATGTCAGAATATCTATGGTTAATACAAACACAGAAGCTGTTCCGAGGCAATGGCGGGGAAGGCTCCAGTTCCGTACCAGCCCCCATCCTCACTGCTCCCCCGTCCGAAATGTTTCCCATGAGCTATCTCAGCACGCCTCTGGACCCTGCTACCGTTCCCTAGATACCTGAGGGCATCACTGCTCACTTCCTCGGATCTCTAAACACGCCTCGGCACCCTCTGCCCTCTAGTCAGGTTCCCGCCCGCCCCGACCGGCTAGCCACCCGCTGTATGCACTCGGATAAAAATTTTATGCCTTTCTTCCACGCATTTACCGGCTGCAGCCTACTGCCGCAGCACAGAAGGTCCATGCAAGAAGGGCAGAATGACGTCACTACTGCTGCGGGAAAAACGGGACCGAAGTATTTTGCCCCTCGGTGGCGAACTAGTCGTCGGAGCGTCATGAAACAAAAACGGCAGAGCTCATAATTTCTCATACTAAAAGTTTAGAGAGAACCATATATCTCAGTTGAGTATAAAGGCACTTTATCACGTGATGAATCTATTACAACCTATGAAAACCGCATCAAATTCAGTCTTTATCATCATATAGCTCAAAACCTATGGGAGACGCGCGGGTATGGTCAGGCAGACGGTTGTAGAACTTGAGCCGGGCTTTTTTTTGGTACCAATTTCGAAAAGAAAATTTGCAAATATGTAGTCCTAAATTCCCAAAAAAAACAAAAAAATATTGTATCTTTTGCAGAAAAATATTTCCCATTAACTCAGAAATTTGCATTTAGAATATGTTGTTGTAATGACAATACCCATCTCAACAAAGAAAACTGCGTTCAAAAATGTCCAGAATTTTGAAATTTATATGGTTTTAAAGTTTTAGGCCATAATTGCAATGTTTTGGAAAAAGGGCCAAAACTGACCTTCAAAATTATGCTTTTGGTTCAGTTTAGTGTCTATGCAGTAATGCACAGTCCATTCTGTCTGTAAAAATCCAGTTTGGAACACCTAGCATCATATCTTCAGATATTTCGAACTTATAACTTTGGTAATGCATTTCACTACAAGTTGGAGGTAAAAGTTTCAAAAAATCATTTTGGAAGTACACATTTGGATTTTTTGCTTCAAACTTTGAGCAACAACTGGTAATTGATATTGTGTAAAAGAGTGTAAGTTTGAGAGCTGTAGACTAAAAATAGAAAAATAGAAAAATAAAAGTTTATAAAAATATAATCCAAAATTTTGGCAAAGTTTTTGCAAAATTCGAAAATCTGCAGCCGTCGGGATTTTTTATGGGTTTCTGCCTTTCATCCCTGCAAGTTTCAAGTATCTGATACCAGTCCTCAGAACAGACAACAACTACTACTACTACTACTACTACGGACAACAGAGAACGAAAAACTGTCAGTATAGAAGCCGTTTCTCACTTCGTTCGTCACCGGCTTCTGACAGACAACGACGAGACCGGAAAAACTGTCAGAATAGAAGCCGTTTCTTACTTCGTTCGTCACCGGCTTCTGACTACTACGGACAACAGAGAACGAAAAACTGTCAGTATAGAAGCCGTTTCTCACTTCGTTCGTCACCGGCTTCTGACAACAACGACGAGACCGGAAAAACTGTCAGAATAGAAGCCGTTTCTTACTTCGTTCGTCACCGGCTTCTGACGACGAGACCGGAAAAACTGTCAGAATAGAAGCCGTTTCTTACTTCGTTCGTCACCAGCTTCTGACAACGGACAACAGAGAACGAAAAACTGTCAGTATAGAAGCCGTTTCTCACTTCGTTCGTCACCGGCTTCTGACTACTACTACGGACAACAGAGAACGAAAAACTGTCAGTATAGAAGCCGTTTCTCACTTCGTTCGTCACCGGCTTCTGACAATGACGACGAGAGCGGAAAAACTGTCAGAATAGAAGCTGTTTCTTACTTCGTTCGTCACCGGCTTCTGACGAATAGAATAGAAGCCAGAATATAAAGAATAGAAGTCAGAATAGAAGCCGTTTCTTACTTCGTTCGTCACCGGCCTCTGACAGACGACGATACCGGAAAAACTGTCAGAATAGAAGCCGTTTCTTACTTCGTTCGTCACCGGCTTCTGACAGACGACGAGACCGGAAAAACTGTCAGAATAGAAACCGTTTCTTACTTCGTTCCTCACCGGCTTCTGACGACGAGACCGGAAAAACTGTCAGAGTAGAAGCCGTTTCTTACTTCGTTCGTCACCGGCTTTTGACAGACAACGACGACGAGACCGGAAAAACGGTCAGAATAGAAGCCGTTTCTTACTTCGTTCGTCACCGGCTTCTGACGACGACGAGACCGGAAAAACTGTGAGAAAGAAGCCGTTTCTTACTTTGTTCGTCACCGGCTTCTGATACTACTACTACTACTACTACGGACAACAGAGAACGAAAAATTGTCAGAATAGAAGCCGTTTCTTACTTCGTTCGTCAACGGCTTCTGACTACGGACAACAGAGAACGAAAAACTGTCAGAATATAAGCCATTTCTTACTTTGTTCGTCACCGGCTTCTGACAACGACGACGAGACCGGAAAAACTGTCAGAATAGAAGCCGTTTCTTACTTTGTTCGTCACCGGCTTCTGACAACAACGACGAGACCGGAAAAACTGTCAGAATAGAAGCCGTTTCTTACTTCATTCGTCACCGGCTTCTGACAACGACGACGAGACCGGAAAAACTGTCAGAATAGAAACCGTTTCTTACTTCGTTCGTCACCGGCTTCTGACAACAACAACGACGACGAGACCGGAAAAAATGTCAGAATAGAAGCCGTTTCTTACTTCATTCGTCACTGGCTTCTGACGACGAGACCGGAAAAACTGTTAGAATAGAAACCGTTTCTTCGTTCGTCACCGGCTTCTGACATGATTTAAGGAGTTTCAGCTTTATCTATCCAGTATTTACTGAAAACGAGCCCTTTCTATTTTTCACCATTGACATAACAGGGGACCAAAAAATTGACCTCACTTTGGGTCAACAATATCAAAATTCCGAGAAAGCAGATTTGAAGAACCTAATGACCGTATCATATTGTGAAAGTTTCAAACTGGTCAGTTGGTTGATGTTCCTTAGCCACCGCTTCAAACTCGTGATTTTAGGTTTTGAGGTCCGGCCGCTTGACCTTGGATAGCTTCTTGACCTGAAATGACCTGACCCCAAAAATTTGGTCCGATGCGCAAAGTTAATCAGGGATAAGGTACTATAAGTTTCGTTGTTCGGCATCTCTGTATTTTTCGATACCTGGGAAAAACCAAGATGGGGCGAATATCGCTCCCCCAGCGGGGCGCGTTTTAACGAACTCCTAATACAGCCGCTGATTTTGCCCATTTCATGAAACCGGGCCTAGGGTTGAAAGTTCCATTTCTAACTATATGTGCTGCTTGTGTGGCTCTCCGATTATCTTTGTTTTTACAAACTGCTATAATTTTAGCGCTATCCCACAGTGTCCCAAAACCTGGGGTGCTGGGTGTAGAGCGACACCCAGTCAAGCAGAATTTTCCACTCGCTTTTATACTTTTTTTGCTTAATTCTCCACTCACTTCTCAATTATGGTTCTAGTTACCAAAGGTACAATTCACAAAGTTAACAATACTCAACAATACTTACTACAAGGGCCAGTTCCATTACCTCCTCTACTAACGTCCACTGGAAAAAGAGAGCAGCAGAATCGACTAGAAGATCGCCAAATTAACTCGGCTCTTATGCGCTTCTTTCACTTTTCTGCAAGAAAATCTGGTGATTTCTATTTTTTTGGCCAGTTACACCTGGCATCCTTATCTCCACTGATTTCAGTGGAACAACAGAATCGAAGTTCTGGCGCGGGTAAGACGCTCAGTGCCCCCCGCCCCTCTGGAGAAAGTTCCAATGGGTGACCACCGCCACTAAATTCCACCACTCACAAAATTGGTGAGTGGAAAATTAGACACCCTAGCCTTGTGTTGCAAAAACAATGAGCTGACCACTTTGAGAGACACATTTCTGGAAAGCAGTTTATCTTTGCACATGATTTCTAGGCTTACGTCCTTGAAAAATTATTTTTGTATTTCTGGTACCGAGAATAGTGAAAAAACCATTTTTGGTCATCTTGTTGTTAAAATCAATTATCTTGAAATTTGTACGCTAAGCAGCATATTTTCTTGACAATGTATCGTAGAAAATTGGCCATTTATTGCGAAGAAAATCATTTTTATCCGTATTAGTACTGCGTCCACGCCGTGTGACACCCAAATCCACTCACGACACCCTACGACACCCTAGGCATAAATACGCTGATATTTAAGTTGAACTGAAAGTGTCCGGTATTTGAATACATTGAAACTCTACATTTTCATTAAATGAATTTTTTGGCAACAAGAATGCACCCAGTTACCCTTCAAACATCGGCACTTTTTTGTATGGCTGGTCTACGGCGTGGACTTACCAAAACGCCGTCTTTACATCTAGTAAATAAAAGCGGCATCTTTAGGCTTTTTTAAAGACAGGTTGCATATTCGTAATTGACAAAACATTGTTGGTCTTCCCATTTGTGTGCTTTTAGTTGTAGAATTTTCTAGCCTATAAGGATTTAGAAAATTATTTTAGAACGATTTAAAAAAAACAAATTATGTAGCTCAGGTGACCGGCAAGCAGCAAGCAATCAGAAATTTAAAGTAGTAGTCGCTCTGACGCTGTCGCACCCCGCTGCGCCTGGCTGATTGTAGACGAAAGGAAGAAATAACAGAAAGGCACGAGGCTGCTGTAGCTTCGATGCAGCAGATTCATATGAAGGAAGGTGAGAATATATGTAAAGAGGAGCAGCGGAATTGACAGGTAAAGAAAAGAAACTTTTAGCAAGGGTCTGGAATAGTTAATTGCCATGATAGAAAGTTTCTAGGTTCGTCTGGGTTAGTTAAGTGTAAGCCAAGGCTCTACTGGGCCCTAGCATAGGTGTATGCGAGGTGCAGTGATTGAGGTCAGAAGTGGCCTCCAAAATTCCGATAACTATAGGCATAGGAGGGGCGTTGTCCCGGACAGAAAAACTGTACAGTGTATGTTTAGATAATAAATTTAGGCAAATCTCTTCTTTATTTTTCACCAACTGCCGGTCTCGGAGGCCTCCTCTCCAGAGTTTGTCTAAGGGGCCCCGATATTTCGTCTCAGAGGCTTTTTAGAGCTGGTCATGTGGGAGAGGAGAGGAGGGGCACAAGAGTTGGTCTTTATCCCACAAATGTTAGTCTTGGTGGCTCCCAGAGTTCTTTCCCCCGAAGGTCGGTCTCAGAGGCCCCCAAAAGTTTTTTTTTGTGGCAACTCACCAATGCCTTAAACAATAATTGAAGACTGCATCAGGGGGTTTCAGTTGGTAAAAATTTACCTGCTTAACCCAAATTTTTCACATGGTAATAGTCAAACAATGCTGCTTGGGGACGATTTAAAAATATTTACTTGGAGAAAATAAACAAAATATCCATCCCTTAGTTCAAACAAGGGATCTGAGAGTTTACCACCTGAGTACCAAAATTGGAAAATTTTTACTCCACCATACATTTTGAAGGGAATTTTCCACTCACTCGCCATATATTCCGAGCTGAATTTTCCACTCGACACCCTAGCGCAAAACCTATTTTGGGTCACTGCTATCCCAGCTTGGTAAATGATTGTTTTCGTGGAATGTATGACAAATGCACCGAATTCTGAGCTGTTTCGAAGTCTATGTTCTTTTAATCTAGTTTTTAAACCCATCCATTTTCACCTATATATGATTTCGTATATGACCCGCACGGTACCTGGTGCACTACACGTTTTGCTTCTGCGTCGTCTGAGCTTTCTTTTTTCGCTAAGATGTTACTGACTATTTTACCGGAACAAAATGTTACTTTACATCGTTCGTATACTTTGTCTAAGGTCCACTGTGTGTGGTTTTTCACTTGACACGTCATTTCTATAAAAGTAAACACTCGGGATATTGGCTAAAATACACACAGAGCATAAAAGACATAAAATCATAACGCTGAAAAATAAAAAAGACAGGCAACCAACAAGACCCACGATAAAATTATCACTATAAAAACAGACATTGAACGTGCTCACTCGCGGCGTAACAGCAGCATGTTTCTCAGCCATGGTCTAAAAATTACACGGTCGTCCACTGCCAGCTGGTTGTACATTTGTACTCCTCGGTATACAATCCGTCTCCTCCCCGCCTCTGAACGTATCCGTGGCAGCGTAAGGTTTTGCGACTGTCGCGTGAAATGATCGTGCGTAGCACCAGCCACCATTCCTATGGAATTGGCCAAATATTGGGGAGCGCCACGCACAAGAGCTGAATGCACAGCACACACTGTGTGGTACTCCACTAGTTGTTCAGCTCTCATCCATCGCAACTCAAACATCCGATACATGGTCAAAACGACGACGCCCACTTACTATTCGCGCACTGAAATTTATAATGTTTTGAATGCGGCGTGTCTGGGTAATACTACATGAGCCATTAACTGATAGACAATTACGAATTACTGACATCACCAGCGCCTGCACAATACTTCTCATGACGCTCCTGGGAATGGAATGTTGGCTCAGTGCTATCAATATTCCAGTGCATCTTTCACACACCGAGTCCACATGTCGCTCAAAGCTCAGGTGTCTATCAATCATTACGCCTAGATTTTTGACAACTCTAGAATCCTGAATTACAGCTCCGCAGAAATTGATAGTGATGTTCGGCAATGTCCTGAGCATTGATGGCGTACCAAGAACAACCATCTGTGTTTTGCCGGTGTTCAGCTTCATCCCATTTTTGCAAAACCACTGGAAGAGGGACTCAAGCGCTCGCTCCATTTGAGTAAAAATCCTCTGTAGATCACGTTTTGGGCCCGTCACAAGTACTTGAGTGTCATCAGCGAACTGAACAATGGTAACGTCATCTTCCACACCCAAGCTTAAGTCATTTGCGAAGAGCATGTACAGAACACAAGATAAACTGCCACCCTGGAATGTTCCTAGCTGATTGTTTTTGGATTTTGACTAGCAAATTGAACCATTTGCGGAGCGAATTTGTACCTGTTGTGTGTGACCTGAAAGATAGTTTTCGAACCATTCGCTGTCGCTGTCGACGCCATACAGGGTAAGCTTTTCGAGTAATTCAGAATGTGGGATGACGTCAAAGCATTTGGACAAATCTAGAAGGACCAATATCGAAATTTCACCCCTGTCCATCCCAGAAAACACCTTATCTGTTATGACGCCAAGCGCGGTTTCTGTTGAATGGTGTTTTCGGTAGCCGCGTTGGGTTGATGCTAAGAGGTGCTTTGTTTCTAGATACTCTGTTAGTTGTATCTGAACGATTCTTTCAACAATTTTCATAATAGCCGGAAGTATTGATATTGGTCTGGTCTGAGCTGGATCGTTGGACGCGCGACCTTTCGGTATCGGCGTCACCAGCGCATGCTTCCACGCCGCCGGAACTTGACCTGTGGTGAGACTAGCATTTACAATATCGAGCAAAAAGAAGCCTAGACTAGGGAAAAACTTTTGCAACATCACAATGCTGATACCGTCGTTTCCTGTAGATGTGGACTTTTTCATCCCGAGAACTGTAAGGTGCAGTGTTTCTAAATCGACCGGATGTACCCTGAAACCACTGGTGGCTACTCTGGGTAGCCGCACCGGGACGCTAGCTGTGGCAGCTGGCACGCTAGCCGCCGTCAAAGGCCCTATGGAGACATAATAATTGTTCAGTGCATCGGGCGTGGTGTTTAGTGCTTCTGAGGGTGCAAGTTTTCTTCCAATTACAGGCCAGAGTATACGCCAGAGGCTGCTTCTGCTACCCTGGGTGATTTCCCTATGGTAAAAATCGCGGGTGTCGGAACGTAAAGCAGCACGGTACTCCCTGTTAATCTGTTTACACTGTTCCCTGTCATTAAGTATAAGCATTAGCCGACGCTGTTGTAGCAGTTCCTGTGTTCGAACAGATAGTGTTGGATGGAGCCCCTCCCTAGCACGTGCTTTCATCCTACGTAGCGGGGCAACTAAATCAAGTTGTTGCAGGAATATATCACAGAATATGTTCCATTTGTCATCAAGCCGTTCGCAAGCAAGCATATGCGTCCAATCGACCATACCGAGTTGCATGCTAATGTCTCCGACATCTACCCTGTTAAGACAGCGCCTCTGCATCGGCACATTTGCTCCGGTCTGACCACAGTCACGGCTGTTCATAACCACACGGGTGAGATCGTGTGGTGTGCCATAATGGCAGCGGGAAACACCGGATCGGCGGACTAAGTCCGGACGGTTGGTCAGTACGACATCCAGCAGGCTGTTGGTTGGGCGGTAAGTGGGAGATCAGCAATCTTGCTTCTGGATATTTAGCAAGCATGCACTGGATTTGACCCCAAGGTCATCAAAGTCTGCACCAATTTGTGTCACAATGTTTTTGGGGACACGATACGTTGATGCGACCAGATAACACTGTTTCTTGCGGAATTTTACCAGAACCCAAACTATTTCTAAATTTGAACCTTGGACGTCAGTGACTGGTGTGACTAAATGCTCCTAGCTCAGATTATCACGCACTAACACCGCCACTCCACCTCGGCCCTTGGATAAGTTCATGGTTCTTGGTCGGTCACGACGAAACATTTTGTATCCACTGATGTTGATCAAGCGGTCAGGTACAGTCCCCCGCAATTGAAATTGCCATAACTAGGCTTGACCGGTTTAGGATGGATATCTTGCATCCTGTGGTGCCTACAGGTTTACAAACGGGTTCATCATGTGTATTTTTCAAGAGCTATCCAGTGGTTACCATTATTTCCTAGTCTGACATCTGGGTGAGAAAATATTACACAATTACTGATTTTGCTGCATTCTGACGGGGTAGTCTTCGGCTGACTTGCCACCGCCTCTGATAATCCCTGACCCTCTCGCCCATACCTGGACCACGTGACCTCACAGATGAATGGGCGGTTGGCATTGTGCCAGCTCATTCATCCCTCTCACAAATCTTATCGTGTCTGAGGGGCACTCGTATTGCAATTGCTCCCACTGTGTTGCTGTGTGCTGGACAACTGGCGTCACTGACCTGGGCAATGCAGTGGCAGAACCACGAGTTGCTTTTTTGAGGGGGGGGCAATATCCAATAAGATGGGCACAGATGGGGCAAACCATCGGAATATATTTTGCTGCGGGGAAGCAAACGAATTTTCCCTCCTGGATCCGTCCTTGTGCTTGGGTTGCGAAACATGTAAGCTGTCACTGGCTGCCGGGGCTTCCCTCACCTGCATGTTTATTTAGAGAGGATTCTGGTAAAACGGCTGGTACAGTGATACAACTTTGTTTGGAGGTTTCATTAAAATCATATTTTCAGATACTCGTCAGAAGAGGGGACAGTTGGAGCCATAGGTGGATCCAGGGGTAAGGGAATGCGGGTCCCCCTCATTGACCCTCGGCGTCCCTAAAATGATCACAACATCCTCTAAACGGTCGATGGCGCTTCCTGAAATGTCACTTCCACCCCTCCCCCCAGGATGCGAAAATCGGCACCCCACGATGGGATCTGGGACCCAACTGAAAGCTTTTGCCGGCCAAAAGTGGCACCCACTTGGTACGGATGGCGTCCCACCCCCCTCCCCCGGCAAGGCGACCCCCATCGTCGATCCTGGATCCCCCTATGGTGGGGGCAGGCCCCCAATTTTCATTAAACATCCCGATTTAAGAAACAATGGGAAAATCGGACATTGTGTGGACAGTATTTTGCGAAGGTCACAAGAAGCCTGGACCTGACGAGGTTTTGTTTTTAGAAGGGACATTTTCTTGTCAAGGGTGACGATTCACTGGCTCTATCACTGTTCGTCGGTGGCGGCGATTATTTATTATGGGTGAATTGTTTCCAACTAAATGGGCTTAATTCCGTGCATAGAAAATTTTTAAATTTCCAGCTTGAGAACCTTTGTAAAGCCTATTTCTCGGGATCATAAAACTCTGCCCTCGCTTGAATAAAATAACGCAGCCGTCTCCTCTCAACGAACGGCAACCATTGCTTTAACTGGGGAGGATGGAGTTTCCATGAACTGGCCTCTAGACTGATATCACACGGTGCAAGCTTGGCATAGTGTTTGCGATAGTCTCTAAAAAAATTGTTGGGGTTAGACGACGCTCTAGCTCTCAAAGTTATATGGCGTTACCGACTCTCATCCTGTAAGAAGGGATTTGGTGCATCTGACCAGCATACCTATTCAGAGAATCTACCGCGACATGAACCCAAGGAGAGGAACCCGGGGGAGCTGAGCCAGGGAATCAGCGCTAGGTTTCTTGCGGCCTTTTGGCAGCACCCTCACTTGTCGGAAGGATATGATCATATTTTATGCTGAAAATATTAGCTATTTTTAGCAGTATTACAAAGGCATAGAAGCCTATGTAGCAGCTTTAGCGGCAATAGTGATCGCTGTTGTGCGTATCATTAGCGGTATATTGGTCCGTGATGGATCTAGGCGGTAGTTTTGGTGGGACAAACAAAAATCGAAACGCAACAAAAAACTTCACGCCGTGAAAGCTTTTGCAACAATCTAACTAGCCGGCAGGTTGGAGAGGCGGGGAGTGGGCAGTAAATATAAGTCGTAAAGCAAAACAAACAGGCGTAACTGGGTGAAATATGTGGCCACAAAATACTTGCTTTCGATATTCAAGGATCACTCAACCAAATACGATTTTAAATATCAAGAGGACCAGGCTCCAATATTCACACTGAAGTTGACTGGTTCTGTCTGAAAATGATTTCTTCAGTTAAAGCACCGACAGCTTGCTTATGAACTTAAAAGTAGCCGGGGAAAATGTCGATAGCTTGGGGGAGGGGGATAACATGGCTTTGCTCCGAGCTGTTTCATTCGGGGAGAAATATGTATTGTCCCCCTCCCCTTGGGTCCTCCATTAGAACTGGGTGCTGTTTGAGGGGTCTCGTTGTCACGTGCGACCACCGAGGGTAAAAGGGCAGTGAATAGTGAATGTTTCTCTGATGAAATTCACCAACTCGAGAGCTACTACTCTTCGAAATTTAGCGCGACATTGGTTCCAGCTATCATTTCTGGTAAAAGTTTTCGATGTGTCGCCGAAATGAAAATATTTTAGGATATATATTGTTTACATATTATGGTTGGGCGAAACCAGAATATTACCCGGGGCACCTTTTACCAAAGCCTACCTTTGGCGAACGCAGGGGGGGGCGTTCCGGCCGTGGCCCCCAAAGCGCTGGAGGGGGGCCAAACTATCTTTCCCCCAAACGCCGGAGAAATTTTTTGAAAAAGTGTTTACACTAGGCATGTAGAGCAAAACATCTTCTTTCCCACCCTCCCTCCCCCCAACCGAGAGCGATCATGCACTTGGAGAGGTAGCTTATACTAGGTCTGTCGAGCACTGAAAAAGGTGTTTACACTAGGTATGTAGAGCAAAAAAATCCTCGCTCCCACCCCCCCCAGGACAGGCAGACATGGGTTTGCCCCCAAAAAAAACTCGGGTCTGCATACGCCCCTGAAGCCTACGCTGCTCCCTTGACCTGAGAGGGTATATTACCAACAGGACTAAAATTGGACTGGGAACGAGTTTTAAGCTGGACTGATTCGGGTTCAGCCCGAGACATTATAACCAGTATATTGTTTTGGGATTTCATTGAGCTTAAATCTTAAGCCTCGATAATTTTTTTAGAACTCCTGCAGCCTAATATTGAGCCCCTTTGGGCTAAAGGGTGTTTTAAGCTCTTGCAATCTTTCGAAAGCCTAGCTGGCTCAGAGAGGCCCCTAGCTATCGTGCATCCTTAGCTGCCATCTCAACTTAACGTATCTGCATTGGTTTTGGTCGCCCGGAAAGAGACACATAGGCATTTACACTAACTTTATACGGTATTGAACGTAATATATAATTTTTGGGGCTTATCGATGCACCAACTGCCAGTGTCATATGACGTCACCAACTCTTTTACTGTTGAAAAGATATCCCGGGAGCCAGCTTGCTCCTTGTTCAGGGAAACCGCCGAGCCTTGAACCCGGCCCGGGTCGGCTGGGTGGAATCTAGCTACGCTGACCACTCCACTACAGCGTCTCTAGCATTTAATTGAAGTTGAAGACATCCCTCTATCTGAATACTGAATTATGCAAATCAGGGTATATTTGAATGTAAGCTGATGACCATTGTTGGTTGGTAGCCCCTACCAATGGTCCCCAGCCTTTGGAATTTTTCCCTAACTGGCAAACAATACCCATCTAGCTCGAAATACCTGAAGGCCTTTCCCGTTTGGCAAGGGCTAATGTAACCTTTGATGAAGGTCGTTATGAGCACATAACCAGGCAAGCAAGGGCAAGGTAGGAAACCAAAGAGCCTAATAAAGAAAACAATAGCTCTTTTTCTATTCATGTAATTTTCCCCTTGTGCCCATCTCCCAGCAACATGAGAGTTGGCGACACTATATAGCCTCAACAGTCGGTGTGTGTAAAACCCCGAAGCTGCTTTGAACCCATTTTCTTCCTTTGTCCCTGAAAATGTGAAAAAAATGTCCCTGAATGTGCGTATTTCACCCTGGACACATGAGCAACAAGAAGACAGTGGAATAAAATTCAGACAGAATATCTGCTCCTAATTTCGAAACATTTAAAATAAATATGAGGATTCAGTACTTATGCAAGTCGATAGTTTTAGTCATTTGTAGTGTATTGGCAGGTTTCAACCCCTTACCTCATGCATTTATCAACTATTTTTTGTGATTGAGACCCCATTCGCCAAACGGCGCTTTTTCATGCTCCCTTCTTGTTCTTCATAAGGAGTTTTAGCGACCTAGCGTTCATGAATTGTAGCAAGATATGTTAATCATTTTCATTTTAACCATTTTCTGGTCCATAAGTCCTGATTACCATATAATAAAGAGATATTTATTTATTTATTTTGCAGCACAATGGTGACAATACTATCAGCATAATTCACAACAGGAACAGACACCCATGGAACAGGCATATATGTTAAACCTGATAAACAATTTGAATTCAAACTGACCCAACAACCCCAGGCCATTCCATTGATAAGCTAAGCGGGAAATATAAAAGAAAACATATGCCCATATACATAATTTTAATCGCCTTGGTGCTCTTCTCGGGCCCCATCTTCATTTTTTGGCAAGTTATTCGGAGCCGATTTTAATGAGAGACTAGTCGACTTACACCAATTTATGGTTATCAGCCTGACAACTTATAACTGTAGATTGATAACAGTTCAGGTGAGGTGAACGAGTTTTAACGTGATTTCCACGCCCATGTGGGGCAATTTTTTATTCTTAGATAAGGACGACAAAGCAAGGGAAAAAACGCGACTTCTATAGCAGGCCTAGGTCGAGTTTCCTCCTCATTCAAAAGCTCCTCGCAATAAAAGTTGCCCAGATATCGTCTAGTTATTTTGAGACCACGTCAATAATGACGCTACCAGGGATCACCGAAGGTCATAGTTTCGAGCTTGTTTGTGCTCATATCTTTAAAATAAGACGGCAAGGAGCTTTCAGAGTCATTCCTATTTTTCGTATCACCTTTGCCTCCTTAGTTAACAGGGGGAAGGGAGATGGACTGACGCCCCACGTCGTAGTGGGTGCGAAAAGAGGCCAGGTGGTGTCTGGTTGACATACTTAGCTTTTCCCATTATTATCGCTTGCACCTGACTGGATTCAGCCAAATCAAAAATTTCTTGGCGTCGTCTTCACCCCTCGCCCCATAGGCGGGAAGGGGGGGTAGGTTCTGAGAACCCTCCCTCAGGTTTTTCCAACTGTGCACAAAAATGCCGGCGCAAAGCTCCGCCGTACTTGGTGCATCCTATCCGTAATTAATTCTTCAACGTTTTCTAGAATTTTACGGTTGCACCATCTCAGGTCAGGTCAACAGTGCAGGTCAAGTTACCTCAACTCCAAAAAGTTTAAGATTTCATGAGTAAGAACGGTGTGAATTTTTCTTCTTAAAACTCATATCACATAAAAGCCCAATCAAATAGTGCAAAATATATTCCGGGATTTTACATACCGATGACCTAGGATCAAATACAGATCATGACCTCTGGGCAATTCCAGCACCAATCGACCAGGCAAATGACAAATCTACACGGTACCTCTTCGATTTTCTTCAAAATAATTTTATAGGGTTCTCATGGGCCCTCAAGACGAATCTGAAAGTTTTAGCTCGATTGGAGTAAAACTTTAGAAGTTATTGCCTCAGGCATTTTTTGAAAATCTGCTTGCCAGGGAACGTCATGTGACCGAAAGCTGTGGGATCAACAATTACGATAATGTTTATATGACCTTGGTCTGTAACCTATGATCTAGTGAAATGATCTTAACATACAACTATGATGATACTACGTTTTCATCGCATAGCTAGGTCTGCAATGCATTTGAACTGGTGTGACCGCACATAGGCGTCGGAAAAGAAGGCCAGGGGACCTGGCCCCCCACTTTTTGGCCCAAAATTTCCTTATCTCAGTCAAAATGGGAGAAAACCTGAAATTTTCATAAACAGTAACTGTGGAAGGCAACGAAGAGTCCAAATTTGAACAGTTTTTGTTCATATCGTGGAAAGGTTTTTGTCAGCATCAGGTTGAAGTTTGACTGGCCCCCCACTTTTTTCCGGTGGCGATGCTTATGTGACCGCAGGTTATGGCTATTTAGGAATATACATCTGATTTTGTAAGCCTATAGGTCAGTCAGTTCGTAAACATAGAGGACAGATTTTCAAAGTTCTTTCCAAAATTAACTCGCTCATCGATGTTGTTTTTCTGCCACGAAGGGTTTCCGGCCACCTCGGGTAATTATGCTTAAGCCCTGTCCGACTGCGTGTTAATGCTAATTACAGTGCTTTAAAGGATGACAATATTCGTCGCTGGGGCTTCGACAGTACCTATATTGGAAATGTAGTGGGACAAAATGGTAATACAATAGGACCAGTGCTAGAAGTCTGGTGAAAGCCAAATAAGGCAATCGTGGTTTCCCGTGTTCATATATAGAGCTCGCCTATCGCGTCAATTCATATAAGTTTTTTTCTGCATCGGACCGAAGAAAGCATTTCCCACTTGCGAGTTAGAACTATAGCAATACTCTCTCCTTGACGATATCTTTGCGCGATTTTACTCTCCTTGAAGTTAAAGGAAGCAAGCATTTGTCACCATGTGGAAAAATATGTGTGTATGTACACCGGACACCGGTTTGCAACAATGCACCGAAATACGGGAGATGGCGCATCCATGAGCTGTCTTTGTGCTGAGCTGACCTTACGCTGTCACAGTAGGCAGCTCTGTTCCGTCCAGTGGCGGATCCAGTGGGAAGCAAAAATGACATGTCCCCCAAATGGAAAGCTAGGGGCAAAACTATATTTTGCCCCCCTCCTTCCCCCAAGCGGTCGACCTCCTTTATGCCCCGACTCATTTTTAATTTATAAGCAAGATTTCGGTGCTTCAACTCTCAACTTCAAACAGAGCCAGTGAAGTTCAGTGTAAATATTGGATCTTGGATAGAAAAAAGAATCTTGAGCCCATACTTTTTTCACCCCGTGACGTTTTTTTTTGCTTTTTGGCTCAAATATCCCAAATCCTACTGTCAAATCAAATTATTGTAGCACAATTTTTCACTGCGTGACGTTTTTTTCTCTTTTTTTCCTTTTTGACTTTGGTTTGCTCCACCCAAATCGACCGGCTAGATCTGCCACTGGTTCCGTCGATGTCTTCAGAGAGCTCTCGCACCTGCATGGTGTTCAGGTTTACGGGTGTGAAACGATGAAACCGTTGGGTGCCCTTGATCTTCAATGTCGAGCTGTACCGCTGTATCAGTCGTTTTGACATTTCAAAGACCTCCTCTTCACTGACAAACGCGAAATGGATTGTGGTGTCGAAGTATTGCGACAGAAAAGAGAACATCGATAGATAATCCAAGATCTGATACTTTTCCTCTCTCCTTAAGCTTACCTTGGCTGTTCTTTTAACTTTACCGCCAACTCCGTCACAGGCGTTCTTCCCGTGGCTGGTAGCAAAGAAGTGTCATTCACATGATATTTGAAAGTCTATCTGGATGATAACACACATTGGTAAAGTGAAAATTGTTTTTGTATTGGCCACCGCACCCGTCTGATACGTAATGTATTTTCTTCAAACTTGGCATGTGGGTGCGTAGCTAAGGTATGAGTTTGTGCTGCAAGATATGAGCCATGACATGGAGTGTTTTAAATCGTCACTTAAAAAAACAACTTCTACTACACCGGACTCCATCCTCAATCCAGTATGGAACAAAAGGGCGTACCGTCACGTGCTTTGCAGACCAGTGATACGACTGAGCAGCATTTTGCGCAGTACATGTATTATTTTCTGATGAGCCATCGATGACTACGGCTTCCCCCGTTGGTGCCTTTTCCTTCCAGTTTGCTTATAATGTCCTTGAGCCATAGAGATGTATTGGTGACGGGTTAGGTTACATACCTTCTCACTCAGTGAATCAACAAATCGCTCTATATTATTCACGCAATCCGAAAGCGTTGATTCTCTCTCTGATTTTGACCATTCTTTGAACGTAATATCTCCAGAAGCCATTTGAACGGAGTCAAAAGAGTATAAATACTCCCTAACCTCCTCCTCTCCAGGGCTCCGTTGACGTGAGGGTTTCCACTGTCACCGTACTGTTATATTTTTCAATATCACTGTTTCAATATATCACTGTTATATGTTTCAAACGTTTCGCGACTTTTTCCGTATAATCACGGCACTTCACTAAAGGTGTCCGGTATAACGCACATACACTTGACATTTATGACCTGATTTGACCTTAAAGATATAGATATAAGTCCATACAATTGAGCTCAAATAAAAGAGTTTACAGGCCTCACAAATCCCGAAACATGCGTTTTCCTAACCCTCTTAATTGGCGGGATCTCAGGGGGAGGCATTTCGGGGCCCCCTTCATTACGTGTTGACACCAGACCACCCTCCACTGTGCGTGTTAAAAACACTAGTAGATATAAAAAAACGGATGTTCTAACCTATTTTATTGGACTGAAAAAGTTAAATCTTCAATTTGAGATATTCCATTTTGAAAAAAGGTGTACCAGCAAATTTGGGACATGACCTTAGGTCAAGGTCAAGTCATAGATTTTTTCACAAGTGACCTAGGGTCAAACGGACTTGAGATTTGAGTTTTTCCGTTCATTTCAGACAGGAAAATGTATATTTAATGTTTAGTTCATTAGTCTCTGTGGGTTGTATGGTCACCTAAAAAAATTTACTGTAAGCAGATTTTCAAAAAATGCCTGAGGCAATAACTTCTAGTTTTACTCCGATTGAGCTGAAACTCTCACATTCGGCTTTGGGGCCCATGGGAACCCCATATGCCAATTTTAAAGAAAATCAGAGAGGTACCGTGTAGGCCTTGGTCGATTGGTGCTGGAATTGCCCCTCTCCATTGGAAATGCATGGAAAACGAAAATTGAGGGAAATGGTTTTATTTCTGTTGATATGTAGTTGAATACCTTCGCATTCTGCAAATCGTAGTAGCTTAAGCCTCTCCCCAGGGTAATGCTGCAAGTTTGGACCTGTGATCTCTGAGAGGTCATCTTGGATTACTTAACCCGCGCCCCAGTGGGCCTCCGAGCCATCTTTGCCCGGGTGGGAGGGAAGGTGTTTAAACACCCCCTCGAACTTGGCCTCTATGTGGGATAGCGAAAAAAGCGAACGCCGTTGGATAGTTCATACAAATTCATGAAGAAATTATATTGTCACTTTTTGGCTCAGGTCAATTTTGAGGTCATGACAGGTCAAAGAACGTGGGATTTTGAGTAGAGTTTTTGGGATCTAGCGTCTGACAAAATTGAGTGAGAAGAATTTTTAGACACCATTCGCTTCCTCTCGTCACGGAAAATCGAATGATGAATCAAATCGGAAAATTGAACGAGCCATACTAGGTCAAAACCTAAATATGATCTGACCTCAGCTCAGGGTCACTTTTTAACCTGGCATAGTCAATATGCAATCAATCGACTCGCAATAGCAATCTGAACGCAATGATATCAAAATAAAAGCTGGATCATTTCATGCAAAGTTATTGACATAAGTCTGAAAACTACTTAAATAGCCCCAGATGACCTCTCAGAGGTCACAGGTCAAAATTTGCAACATGAGCCTGGAAAGGGTCCCAGGATACTAGGATTTGGGAGAATATTGAGGTTTTCTCAGCTGTTGAGTGCACAAATACAGCCCAATTTCTGCTTTCCCATGTTTTTACAATATCGAGGTCATGGTCCGTAGTTGACCTTAGGTCATCGATATGAAAAATCCCGGAATATATGTTGGAGCACTCGTTGGGCCCAGTATATGGAATAAGCTTTAATTCGATAAATTTACCCATTTCTTACTTATGCCGCTCAAACATATTTGGAGGTGAGGTCACCTGCACTGGTGACCTGACCTGAGATGACCCAACCTTAAAATAGTGAGAAAACTTGCGTAATCAATCAAGGATAAAGGGTCTCAAGTGCGGCGGCGCTTCGCGCCGCCGTTTTTTCGTGCCTCCGGAAAACACCCGAGGGGTGTTGAAACACCTTCTACCGGGGCGAGGTTTAAACAGGTAGACTTAGGTAAATAATTTCGCAGGAAATTATGACTAAGCTTTTATTTTGATACCATTACGTTAGGATTGTTATTTCAAGTTGATTGATATGCATATTGATTATGCTACATCAGATGAAGACCTTGACCTAACTTTAGGTCACGTTACCTTTATGTTTTCATGTAGTATAGTTATATTATACATGGTTCGATTTTCCGTAAAAAGAGGAGGCGAATGGCGCCATACAGCTTTATACTAACTGAATTCAGTCAGATGATAGGCCCCAGAAATTCCTATACACCCTATCAAATTTTTGACGTGTCATGACCTAAATATTGACCTGAGACAAAAAGTGACTACTTTAGTTTCGAGATAAATTCTTATGAGCTTTCTACCAGTGTTCGCGTTTTTTCACTATCCTGCATAGGAGCCGGGTTCGAGGGGAAGTGTTCTCCCCAACAGGAGAAAATGGCTCGGAGACCCACCGGGCGGGTGTTAAATAACAAAACTTCGGCCATAGGGTGCCGTTTTAAACCCCATGAACTCTAATCCAACCGAATCAATATTTCAGCAGTGATGCTGTGAGCCTTATGAGGCTGGAAACATTGTTTGAAGCCATAACTCAGACGTAGCCAGTCTTGGACTCTCGTGCCCAGGCGCCTCGGTCACTGGACGGACCGCCTGGGGCTCTAGACACCTGCTAGACAGTACCGATCACCTCGGTTCAAAACACTGTGCCCCCTGCGCGCGACACACTACTTACTACGTGTGACCTTGCACCTGTCGTTGTAAACACGTAGTAATCACGTGACCCAGGTATGCGTGCCAGTCGAGCGAAGGTTCGGGGATTATCAGGGGCGGTGGCAAGTCAGCCGAAGCCTACCCCGTCAGAATGCAGCAAAATCAGTAATTGTGTAATATTTTCTCACGCAGATGTCAGATTAGGAAATAATGGCGGCCACTGGAAAGCTCTTGCAAAAATACATAAGAAGAACCCGTTTATAAAGCTATAGACGCCATAGGTTGTGAGATATCCTAAACCGGTCGAGCCTAGTCATGGCAATTTCAATTGCGGGGGACTGTACGTTAGGCGTAAGCCAGGTCTCGCATACGCTGAGTATGTCAAAGCCGTACACGTTGTTGATGTCGTGGCGGAGGTCGATCAATTTGGATTAAGAGACTGAATATTGATGCGTCCGAATATGATGTCCTCTTCTCCGATGTCATGGTGACGCCTCCTGTTTGCCCCACCGCGGCGACCCCGTCGCCTGGATCCGCCCCTGCGACCTCGGTGGGCGCCACTATCGGCTGATCTCACAGGTCCGGCGCCCGCCTGAGTCCGCTGGCCGGCCCGCGGGACCAGCGGTGGCGGGCCGGGCGGGAGCGTTCTGGGACGAGTGGGTGGACGTGGCCAGGGCCGTTCAGCAGTTCAGTTCAGTTACATCCCGGTCCTTCAAGTTCGTTAGCACTTAGAATTCGTGTTAGAGTTGTTAACGTAGAGTTCATGTTCTTTGTTACGGTTTGAATAGCTTCCAGCGCCTCCGCTACTGAAACGTTCGTAAAAATTACTGAACATCAAAACTGGCTAGAAACTTATCTGAGAAATGGACGTCCTTAATTTTCATCATGAGGTCTTCAGTGTTCTGGAGGTGTGAGTCGCTGAGGCTATTCTACGAGCTTGACTTGAGTCTTGCTAATATTTTGCGATACGATGTGGAGCACTGTCAATCCCTGACGTAATGGGATGCATCGGTGTACTCGTATTGTGCAGTTTTGGAAGACCACGCATTCGTGGTATAGTTCTGTCGCATGATAATTTCGCACGAAAAATCCAAACGATGAAACTGAAGCATGTCTTGGTGACGTGTTGTTAATCCCTCATCCTTTAGATGCTGACGAAGACTACTGCTGAAACGCGTACATCTGCCGTGTTAGTGTGAATCTGAATAAAGTATAATATTTTCAGACTTATCGACTCGTTACCATTTGAAAATAGCCAGCCATGTACGGTCATGGCCGAAGCGGCAGTGGCGCTTCCAGCACTAACTGAGCACCCCTAGGTAGATGCTGGAACACATCACTATATGTTTACAGTGGGAAATGAGCTAAAGTTGCACTCCGCGCCACCAATGTTCTTGCCTATGGTGAACGATCTCTCTCTCTCTCTCTCTCTCTCTCTCTCTCTCTCTCTCTCTCTCTCTCTCTCTCTCTCTCTCTCTCTCTCTCTCTCTCTCTCTCTCTCTCTCTCTCTCTCTCTCTCTCTCTCTCTCTCTCTCTCTCTCTCTCTCTCTCTCTCTCTCTCTCTCTCTCTCTCTCTCTCTCTCTCTCTCTCTCTCTCTCTCTCTCTCTCTCTCTCTCTCTCTCTCTCTCTCTCTCTCTCTCTCTCTCTCTCTCTCTCTCTCTCTCTCTCTCTCTCTCTCTCTCTCTCTCTCTCTCTCTCTCTCTCTCGCTCTCTCGCTCTCTCGCTCTCTCGCTCTCTCGCTCTCTCGCTCTCTCGCTCTCTCGCTCTCTCGCTCTCTCGCTCTCTCTTTTTTCAAAATTAGACATGTACCTAATAATGTGCAATGTCGGGGCTTCAGAAAAATTTTGAGGCCACAAGGCTGGAATGAAGCACAACCTCGGCTTGGGAAACTAAAAGTCTGAGATGGCGTCGCACATCCTCCCGAACTGTGGTATACGTGCTGTAAACAACCACCTTCGATCGCTATTGATAGTTTCAGGTACTTAGAGGTCAGGTGTCAACTGCGTCGCACCCCTTCGGGTTCAGGGACGGACATGGTCGACCGTTGGGGTAGTGGATGACGCATATCTACCACCACCCCACGAACGCACGCCAAACAGTCAGAAATGTATCTAGCCTGACGCCATTTTTCGGGACATTCACGAAAATTTGTCACGTGAAAACTTCCCGGCTGTTGGGCTGCAGTGCCACAGGAGCGGACATCTCGCTGGCGGAGAGTGGGCTGGTTTTTGGCCTTTGGCCGGCTTTGGCAGACGGCGTTGGGCCGGGAGCTCGGCGTTCCATCACGTCCTACCCAATACCCATTGCTGGTGGGCCGACCGGACCGTCTGTACAGACTGGTGCCTGGCACGGTAGCAGTCCGGCACTGGGCGCCGGTCATCACGGCTCGGACAAGCGCGACTGCATCAATGTTGGTAATCCGAGCCATCAGCTGGCCCCAGCTAATTGGATAGAAGTTAGTACTTAGTTGAGGTGGAATGGAATTCCACACATCTGGCTTCAAAAGGAAAACTTGCAGCACTTAGAGCAGGACACCGCAGTGCAAGTGATCTAGGCGTGCTCAGAAAAAGGATATCCGCCAGGTGTAATTCATTTTTAAAATATGCGAAATAAACTGGATCCAATGTAATCAAAAGGATCAGAATGTAGAATCAGATTAAGCTTATCAAATTACAGTATTGTCCAGTCTGACTAACTGAGAGCGGAACTGCACAAATCCCACGGCCTTTGCACCTGTCGACATTGCCATTGCTGTGAAGGTCGAGCCAATGTCGCAGTATCAGGCTGGCGCGGCCACGTGCCACACAGGATCCCCGGTGGAGCTGGATCAGAACCGGTACCTGCCCATCCCGCGCCTCAAGATCGGGCACAGAAGGTCACTGATCCTGCCGTCATTCAAGACGGAGCTGGCCTATCGCGCGCCGGACGCCGGAGCTGTGGGTCTTAACCGCCAGTCGGCGCACGGGGCCAGCCGGCAGAGATTGCAGAAACTTCCCGCTCGACAGACTGAACCACCGTGGCTCGTGGAAGCTTGCTTTAGTTGTCAGGAAGTAACGGGCCAATAAAAGTCATTTGGACAATAGAATCGGTATCTTCACTGCGAACGCTTGCCGCATCGAATTTTACGTTGGCGTTTCTAACTGCACTTCCGTGATAGTCATTATTCTCCGCCAGCGCAGCAAATGATCCAGCCGCTTCCCGTGTCGGACGGCGCAGCCGTGGGAGAGTGAGCATCGTCTGCTACTCGAGCCTACTTACGGCGGTACAACCGCTGAACAGCAGGGGCCGGTCACTTCCTATCTCTCTGTGTATCACCCTGGGCCAGTGACGTCACGCTTCTACGAAATCCTGCGCACTTGTGCCTATTGTGGTAAGTACTAAAACGGAGCGGAAAACATTTGAATTTAAATTAGGGTTTGGGTGAAGCACGGATTTCAGGTGTTTTGTTTGTCTGTGATTTGCCTTTGTATGTGTAGAGTGTGCCAAAGTAAAGCTTATTAGAACATTTTCACAATATTTTGTTTCAATAATAAATGAAGACAGTTCTTAAAGTAGTGTGCATCATGGGTATCTGCTCTGTTGCTGACTGTCCCTCAAATAGCTGAAAGCCTGAATGCTCGCACCTATCTTTTTATCGTTTTCCGGCAAAGGATGCAAGACAGTGTGAAGAGTGGCTGCTCAGGTGTGCAAGGAAGGGCAGTGTCAGTATAGAGACTGGGCGCATATGCTCCCTGCACTTTTTGAGAGTGATATGGACGATACATACCAATGCAAGAGGGCCGTTGGACTGCAGGCCAAGCAGTGTCTGAAGCTAGGTGTTGTACCATCTCTTCATCTACTGGCATGTCCGTCCAGGTGAAAACTGTGAGGAACATAACCAGGATGCTACTTCTTGATCTCATTATTATAATAATATACATTTATATGTTCTGTGTGATACAACTGCTACATTTTTCTGCTTGGAATGAATAGTGTTCTGCATTTCAGTTTTTTACATGCTTTTTTTCTATGACTAATGATCACAATGACCATTGACCACATCAATGAGCACTGAACATTTGAAACTGCAGTGCAGCCTGTACTTGAATCCGTACACATGTATATTCCACATCACATAATACACTCATTAAAAATAAGCACTACAAAATACAGCCACAGGAAGACTGTAATTTCCAGTGTTGCAGTGTGTGTATTAAGTGGAATTTGAGTAATTTGCAGTGACAGTGTATTAAGTGGGAGATTTAGTACACTGTCTAGCTGTATATTTGTATGTATTTGTATGTATATTTGCACTGTTGTCTTCCATGTCATTGCATTCACATGGCTAACATATTTGAGTATGTACATTTGTAAACAAATTGAATTAGATGCAAAATACTATAGTTTTTCTCTTCTTAAACACTTTTAGAATCAGAGTAGATTCCATGTATTAGTTTTCAGAACATTTGTCATTTATCAAATGCTAAATAGGTCCCTTGCTCTTCAGGAACACATGTGATGGTGCCTCAGGAAGATGCATGCAGGAAAACCAATGGTTGGACCACCAGTTGGTCCAGCAGATGCTGATGGCAAGGTTGGTGAACAACTGTAATTTGATAAGTTTACAGAGTTGGATTGATGTTTTGACCAGGGTTCTGTCTCATAAAAGGCATAGAACTGTAACATATTTTACACCACACTCATCTACAAAGTTACACAGTATCCAGAATCACGATCCCTCAAGAGAGAGGTGCATTTTACACAAAAACGGTGTAGAAATGGAAACTAGAGTGAATTTTTCTTGATTCACATGTAGAATTACATTGCTTGAATAGATGAGAGAATAAGAAGCATTGCTTAAATAGATTAGATGGCTGGTATTTAAAAATGCAACAGCTAATACACATTTTTCAACTAATTATTTTTAAGAAAATATGCAACTGATTTGCTTCTATTAAATCTGTTATTTACCTTCCCATGGACTGTTTGAGCTGTTACTTGAAATTTGTGTGGCTGATTTGTTGTTTGATTAATGATTCCATAGAAAAGAATATGACACCTCCCTGGCTTTTGAAGGGATCTATTTGACCTACAAAGTTTTCTGGAAACTACCCTGTGCAATATTTCGTTTGCCCGGAAATTTACCTTCGTTTTCTCGAAAGATAAATGGTGCTCTTATCAAGCGATTTGTGACTGTAAGGTGGTGAATCTTGTGAGGTCGTGATGAATGTGGTCGAATACCGTCACCAATTACATAAAAAGAATAATTAATATTTTGTGTGCTTGAATTTTTCTTATTTGAGGAAGGTTTGGGCGTTCGCCGACACTCCACACCTGGTAAAACTCCTGAGGACGCACACGGTGCAGGAGGCAGGCGGCCTCCCGCGGTCTGACGACCTTCTGAGCCGCCACTGTTTCTAGGAGCTCATGGCGATAGATGGGGGCGAGCTCCGGGTGTCACACTGACGACAAGCCAGCACGACGAGGTTTGATTTGTCTTTTTAGTTAGCATGGTATTTCGAGCACCTACGGCTTACAACCGAATATTCTACTAATGTGGGACTACGGGCTGGTATCTAGGCGAGGTATTTTTGACTTTGGTTATTTGTTTTCGGAACTCGGTGGAGTTATATTCTTGATTGCATTGCCCGATCAGTCTTGAATTTTTCTTCATACTACTCTTATGTTGTTCCTAATCCGTGCAAAACTTCCCTTTCCGAGATTTTACGGTCTTGTTCACGAGGGTTCGATTCCCTCACTGATTTTGCGAACAATCAGAATGGAGTGTCAAGACCAATCCAGAATCCAAAAATCCTTATACCAAAACCCATCCCTATACCTTTTCTTAACAGCTGTAATTTCATTCAACTATCTTTTATCACGGTCTACTCACTCGCTGATGTTAACACAGCAGTTGAACTGATATAGCTGATTTAACTCTATTGCGTTTGCTGACTTTTCTCGCGCTAACACTTGTGGTGGAGAAGAGGTGACTTCCCGAAAGTCAGCTGATTTTCCTTCTCTTTCCCCATAGCAAAGGGGCTAGTGCAACCAGAGAGTATATTTGGCCACCTAGCTGTTCTCTAATAAGGTGGGTACGGCGATAGCGGCTTTGCTTCCGTACAAGAAGGACCAGGCGGCGGCTATCCTGACTACGAGTGGTTTGATGTGATGAACAGTCGTCGTCTGTTTGACGCCAAGGGGGAGCGATGTGGCTACGGCGTCACCCAGGACCATCTTGCCAGACAGGAGGCCGCCCTAACTGACATGAATGTTTTGATCCGCTCTGACCCCCCGGTTCTTACAATGATGTTCAGCCCTGATCCGATTCTGGGTCAGGAAGAACGGAGGCTTCACACGCAAACTCAATATTTTCTTTCCAGCTTCGTGGTCTGCAAGGTCAGAACACGATGCCAAACCCGGCAGAAGTGCCGGCTCGTCTGCGGAGCCTATTGCTGGCGCCGTCGCCGCTGATCGCCGCCGACAGCCGAGGACGTGCCGTCCAACCGGAGGAGCACAGCGAGTTCCTCACCACCGATAATACATCCTCACCACAGTAATAATAAATTCCAGTAATGGATCGCAGCAGGTGAATTGAGGGAGGGAGAGGGCCGGGTAGTGGGCCAAAAATAGTAGAAGACATTGGTTTGAAAGGTAATGGGAAAGTCCACGGGGTTTGGACTGGCAGTTGCAATTTATGCCCCCACCTCTAATCTGCCCCTGGTTTATGTCCTTATAAGCTTGGAAAACGTAATTTACCGGTACAAACATCTTTAAGACATATGACCTGAAATTTAAACTCGTAGGACTTAGATATCCAAAATTATTTTATATGTGTTAATCTTAACCCGCGCCCAACCGGGAGTCCGGCGCCACCTTCGCCCCACCGCGGGGGCATCGATGGCCCCCCTCTAACTCCGAAAATATGGAAGTAAACGCAAATATGCAAAATGCATTAGAAAGCTCGCGTGAATTCAGTAAGACATTGCTTCGCATGTTTAAGCGCTAAGGTCAATAGTTTGACCTCCAGAGGTCAAGTTAGGCCATTATTGGCTATTTTCACTCAAATATGCAACGCCTAAGGAAACTGGGGATAATTCTTATGCCATTCGATCTATTAAGATCTGCTAAACTATATTGGATAGGAAAAGGCCAGACCTTTTTCCGCTATGTGGACCGTAATGACCTCCCGCCCGTGGTTTGACCTCCAGAGGTCACCCCGTGACCTAATATGACCTGAGGTCACCAAAGGTCAGGAAATTACCTTGCTGTATATCAAATGAAAGCCAGTGATGAGACATTCACGATGATGTTTGATTCTGCGCTCTAGCTTAATTAGGTCAAAAATTATTGTCAAAATACTGTTTGTGACCACCCCTGGTGACCTTGGATGACCTCAGAGAGGTCAAAGGGAAAATATGACCCCTGGGATCCGTGAAAGGGTGTCCAAGAACCCTTCTGAGAAAGCCAAGCATTTGCAATCCTTTTTGTGGCTTTTAGATAATAAGACAGCCTTTTCCCATGTTTTTTTCAATGGGAGAGGTCACCTCGTGACCTGACCTCAGGTCACGAAATCGAAAAAATCCCGGATATACACCTTGTAGAACCTGGCAAGGTCATGAAGTGTAGGAAGTTTCAAATCGATCGACTGAGAAACGTAGCTTTTATAGAGCTTAAAAGTTGAAGTGAGGTGACCTTGCTTGGCCTCGCCTGGTGACCTGACCTTGGGCGACCCGGGGTAAAAAAACTTCAGGGATGGTGGAAAATGATGGGGTGAGGGATAGAGCCCTCAACCGCGGTCCTGCCTATCGTCGTTTTTCTGCTATCCCGAAAAAACCTTAGGGGGGCATTGATGGCCCGGTGGGGCGAAAACGAATCACAGGCCCCCCCTCCTTCCTAGGAACGTGTCGGGCTTAGATAAGTATTTCATGGTGCTCATTTTTCCATAAACTAGTTTCAACGCTTAAAAATATCATCGAAACGGATTTAAAGCCCATAAAGATAAATACCCGAGCTAAGATTCGAACCCGGGTCCCCAGAGTGAAAGCCGAACATGATAGCAACTACACCACCACGCCATGTAGGAGTCTGGTCACTGTTAAGACTTTATGGGACAAGTTTTTAATGTGTCTTTTATGGCACAAAAAGGTGTTTTACACCAATTTAGTAGAGAAACTTTCGATAGAAAATTGAATTTTTTTCAGTTGATATAAAATTTCTTTGCCAAAAACGGATATCTTTACCTGTAAATGTTGATTCAAAACAGACATTTTACACTGTCTTTCAACAGAGCTCTGAGACGTACGCGCCAGTGACGTCATCAGAATCGGTAAAGTGCTCTAATGGCCGTACCTTCCCTCAAAGCCCTTGCTGAACAGCATCTGCCTACTCGGGCCTACTTACGGCGGTACTACCGCTGAAACAGCGCCGCTCCGGCGTTACAACACCGCCTGGGGCGCCGGCGCTCACTTGTCGACGCTTGCGCCACCGTCGTCGCCAAAACTGAGACACTCGTGTACGGCAGCGACGCCATTGCACAACGCACGACACGGGCTGATGTAGCAGCTAAGTCAGAAGAGGTCAGAAAGACTTGCCGTTCTGGCAACTACGGTAATGGCACGAACAACTGCACGGGAAGTTTGGACATCAAAATGAAGCCGACCCACTAGCAGAGCGGAGCGCGCGTGGCAGCCCTGGATCCGCCCCTGGTGGCACGGCGCAGCGCGTCGTACGGGCGTTCGGCAGCCGGCGCGCTGTAGGACCACCTGCCCCGCCGTTGTGAGCGTGGTGGAGACAAAGCCGAAGCGTCGGCCGGCGGCCCTCGTGCGAGACGCCGACATGCTTCAATGAGAACTGAAACTGTCCGCCCGAGGCGATTTGACATAAATCTGAGGACACCATAGTGATATGGCCTCAAAGGCTGAAACATCCTTAACCGCAACACATGAGTTGTCACCAAGAGCTCTTGGATGAGAGACGCATACCTGGTTGAAAAGTGGTGTTCCTACTTTCCAGCGACTAGGAGTTCTGCATAGTACGGAATTCTGCGTAGAGGGCTCCAACGAGAAGTTGTGCAGGGAAAAAGAGCGAAGCTAAGTTTAAGTTCCACAGGCAAAGGAACAGGGGTGGCCATGTCCCCTCAACACTGATGATCCCTTACTATTAACCCTATGGAGTTGACTGGAGACAAATGACTTACAAATGAGCCTCACCCCCGTCATGGTCTGGGACGTCCATATCCCTATGTCGAGCATTGCCCTGATGTGACCGGGGACGTTTCCTCCGCTCGCAGTCACGACCGGGCTCCCGCCTTAGGGCTTACGCCGCACCGGGGCGTCACACGATCCCGTGATCCGGAACTTAACAATAGCGAACACACGAGAACCCTGAGCGAGGACGGGGTCGACGGAACGCCCTGGATGTATCCTTTCGACAGCGCTGGTTCATTGTTAGTGAGTCCGATTCCGAGCAGGCACATGCTCGCGTCTGACTCATGGTCCGTGATGTGCTTCGTCGTCATCGCCGATAGCGACCCGGTGCGTACATCCGAGTTCACTCAGCACTGCTGTTGGCCCTATCGGAAGGGTGTACCGTGAACTTGAACACGACTTTCGCTGTCCGTCTGTTGCTATCTGGGACAGCATGGAGCGGCGCTGACAATGCTTCAACGCCGCCGACTAACTAAGACGTCATGCTGCAACCTCACCCTCTCCACATTGTTGGCCATAAGTTCCGCAGCAGCGCACCTTGTCCGGAATAGCGCCTATCGCTAAAATTGCTTCTGAGGGAATTCGAATTCAGCTCATGATCCCGTGAACAGACTTCCGGCATATGACTGGACTCTGGACATACACTATTTGACTGGCCTCCGGCTGTCTCGGGTTGGTTGGAAGCCGGGCATATCTCGCCCAAGCTGTTCCTTCTCTGCGTGAATGATTTGCCATCTGTAATCCCTACAAACTGTTTTATGTTTGCTGACGACGTGAAAATTTTCGGTATAATTCACACCCAAAATGAATACAGATGTTCGTCCGGACTTACTCCACAAAGTGCTTTTGGGGTCGGAGCTTTCGTTCTGTATTTACAGAGCTTCGTGCTCTGACAATCTCTGTAGCTGAGACGAAGACTGTAAATACAGGCGGAAAGCTCAGACCCTAAAACACTTTGTGGAGTAAGTCCGAACGACCATGTCCGAACAACCGAACTCCGCACCATGCCTTTTTAAGAACCCAACATGACGTCATCGGGCTTCAAAATGACTTGGATGTGGTTGAGCCCTGGGCAGCGGGCTGGAAGCTGAAGCTAAACGCATCGAAATGTAAATCATTCAAAATTACTCTGAACTGCAATTGCATTCCTTCGTCTTACAACTCAATAGCAAAACTCTGGAAAATATCGGTACCGTCGGAGATCTAGGCGTCATTCAGGACCAAAAACTAGCTTCTCAGGCGCACATCAATTCCATAGTGCTAAAAGCCAATAGAGCATTAGGCCTTCTCATCCGAACCTTCCAATCAGCTTCCCCCAGACACAAACTGAACAAGCGTGCCCCCGTATCCGTGTTTAACGCAAATGTTCGGTCAATTCTTGAATACTGCTCCCTCATTTGGGGCGGGGTAGCAAGATGTTATCTCATTTGCGTGGAGAGGGTTCAGCATAAATCCCTCATGTGGCTAGCCAAACATACCGGGCCAGCCAGTAATGTGCTGGACTGCAAGTACGTCCTTGGCTTCTGGAATCTGCTATCCCTCCAGGCCAAGCGCCACCAAAGTGATATCTTGTGTGTACGTAAAGTTTTTTAGATGCCTCATCTCATCATCGCATCTTTTGGAAGGTTTTACGGTACAAGTGCCAGTTAGAACCACTAGGATTTCACGTTCAATTTTGTTTAGTGTACCGCCGGCTAGAGTGCATGCTGTTGCTTCAGGAGTTTTTAATCGTTTACCTCGTGTCATGAACAGCTTTTTAACGAATCGCCCCTCAACGACATATTCTGTGACCCGCTCGGGGTGCTAAAGGAACATAAACCATCTTTGCAGCTACAGTGCCAGTACTGGTATGATGTGTGTATTTATGTTGTATTTAGGCCTTCATGTGTTTTTAATTCTACTGGCTTCATCTGTTATTGAGCTCTAAGACCTGTTGGTGATTCAATACAGATACAACAGATACAACAGATATCTTCTCAATCAAATCATCCCTTAATTTCTGGAGAAATGAAAACCACATATTCACCTAAGTCAACATTCCTTCTGTCCAGTAAGCTAACTTGTATTTGCCTGAGAGACGTCGGTATGTTGCTCTCGAGCGCGCGACTGGGGCCCGGCCACTGCTACAGACATGGCCGACACAGACAGTCACGTGAGATTGGAGCCTCGGTCACTGCTACAGACATGGCCGACACAGACAGTCACGTGAGACTGGAGCCTCTGTCACTGCTGCAGACATGGCTGACACAGATAGTCACGTGAGACTGGAGCCTCTGTCACTGCTGCAGACATGGCCGACACAGACAGTCACATGAGACTTGAGCCTCTTTCACTGCTACAGACATGGCTGACACAGATAGTCACATGAGACTTGAGCCTCTTTCACTGCTACAGACATGGCTGACACAGATAGTCACATGAGACTTGAGCCTCTTTCACTGCTACAGACATGGCTGACACAGATAGTCACATGAGACTTGAGCCTCTTTCACTGCTACAGACATGGCTGACACAGACAGTCACATGAGACTTGAGCCTCTTTCACTGCTACAGACATGGCTGACACAGATAGTCACATGAGACTTGAGCCTCTTTCACTGCTACAGACATGGCTGACACAGACAGTCACATGAGACTGGGCCTCGGTCACTGCTACAGACATGGCTGACCAGACAGTCACGTGAGACTGGAGCCTCTGTCCTGCTGCAGACATGGCCGACACAGACAGTCACATGAGACTGGGCCTCGGTCCTGCTGACAGCATGGCCGACACAGACAGTCATGGATTGGGCCTCGGCGACTGCTGGACATGGCCGCACAGACGTCTGAAACTGGGACTCGGTCCTGCACAGCTGGCCGACACAGACGTCCATGAAACTGGGCCCGTGCGGGGCAGACATGGCTGACACAGACAGTCACATGAGACTTGAGCCTCTTTCACTGCTACAGACATGGCTGACACAGACAGTCACATGAGACTGGAGCCTCTTTCACTGCTACAGACATGGCCGACACAGACAGTCACATGAGACTGGAGCCTCGGTCACTGCTGCAGACATGGCCGACACAGACAGTCACATGAGACTGGAGCCTCGGTCACTGCTGTACAGACATGACCGACACAGACAGTCACATGAGACTGGAGCCTCGGTCACTGCTACAGACATGGCCGACACAGACAGTCACATGAAACTGGAGCCCGATCGCTGCGGCGCAGACATGGCTGACACAGACAGTCACATGAGACTTGAGCCTCTTTCACTGCTACAGACATGGCTGACACAGACAGTCACATGAGACTGGAGCCTCTTTCACTGCTACAGACATGGCCGACACAGACAGTCACATGAGACTGGAGCCTCGGTCACTGCTGCAGACATGGCCGACACAGACAGTCACATGAGACTGGAGCCTCGGTCACTGCTGCACAGACATGACCGACACAGACAGTCACATGAGACTGGAGCCTCTTTCACTGCTACAGACATGGCCGACACAGACAGTCACATGAGACTGGAGCCTCTTTCACTGCTACAGACATGGCCGACACAGACAGTCACATGAGACTGGAGCCTCGGTCACTGCTGTACAGACATGACCGATACAGACAGTCACGTGAGACTGGAGCCTCTTTCACTGCTGCAGACATGGCCGACACAGACAGTCACATGAGACTGGAGCCTCGGTCACTGCTGCACAGACATGGCCGACACGACAGTCACGTGAGACTGGAGCCTCTTTCACTGCTGCACAGACATGGCCGACACAGACAGTCACATGAGACTTGAGCCTCTTTCACTGCTACAGACATGGCCGTCACAGACAGTCACGTGAGACTGGAGCCTCTGTCACTGCTGCAGACATGGCCGACACAGACAGTCACATGAGACTGGAGCCTCGGTCACTGCTGCACAGACATGGCCGACACAGACAGTCACGTGAGACTGGAGCCTCTGTCACTGCTGCAGACATGGCCGACACAGACAGTCACATGAGACTGGAGCCTCGGTCACTGCTGCACAGACATGGCAGACACAAACAGTCACGTGAAACTGGAGCCTCTGTCACTGCTGCACAGACATGGCCGACACAGACAGTCACGTGAGACTGGAGCCTCTGTCACTGCTGTACAGACATGGCCGACACAGATAGTCACATGAGACTGGAGCCTCGGTCACTGCTGCACAGACATGGCCGACACAAACAGTCACGTGAAACTGGAGCCTCTGTCACTGCTGCACAGACATGGCCGACACAGAAAGTCACGTGAGACTGGAGCCTCTGTCACTGCTGCAGACATGGCTGACACAGAAATTCACATGAGACTTGAGCCTCTTTCACTGCTACAGACATGGCAGACACAAACAGTCACGTGAGACTGGAGCCTCTGTCACTGCTGTACAGACATGACCGACACAGACAGTCACGTGAGACTGGAGCCTCTGTCACTGCTGCAGACATGGCCGACACAGACAGTCACGTGAGACTGGAGCCTCTGTCACTGCTGCAGACATGGCCGACACAGACAGTCACATGAGACTGGAGCCTCGGTCACTGCTGCAGACATGACAGTCATGGTGTACCCAGAGCACGAGCACACAGCAGCCCGCCATTCTCGCTGGCGGACGGCGCTGGGCGGCATCAGCTACAACTCAACCGGCAGCGGCGGCAACAGCGCGGTGCCGCGATAGCATAGTGGAGAGATGCGGTGCCGTTGCACAGGTCATTGAGCCGCTCGTGGCGGCCCCACCCGTCACGGGTGCGTGGCGGCCCTGCTGCTTTGGAAGGGCCGAAACTGGTACCCACGAGCGGGATAGCTGAACTTCAGAATTCGGAAATCGTCGACGAGCTAAAACGGCTTCTCATCTATACATATATTGTTGCCAGTCAGCTTCGGTAGCTTTTTCTGGAGGCGAGAGAGAATTCGGCCAAGCGGCTTTAAGAAGTACTCTTGTATGTCCTAATTACAGACCATTGACTAATTTATAAAGTGAATGCTCAATTGCTCAATTACTCAGTAAGCACTCCTGTAAGATTTACCGGTCTAAATCTTCCAAAAATGCCTTTGGTTTTCCAACATTTGTTTTATGGGCTAGTTGAAGGGCTATAGCTCTCCAAATACGACACGTTTTGGTCGGGAAGCCCGATGTTACTCCTCGAAGCTATCCGACTTATTGAGCAGGTGGGCATATCCTTTTTAAGCGTCAGATTCTATATCCAGCTAAGGACAGCCAACGTCATTGATATATAGATATATATATATATATATATATATATATATATATATATATATATATATATATATATCCCCGCCCCGACTCGCCTCCCTGTACTGTCTAGCATCGAGCGCTTTCGAGACGTGCGTTGCAAGCAATAACCTTCCATACAAAACGTACCGTGTTTCCCCTAAGAGCTTCCCGAATTTCAGTTGGATAAAAAATACAAAAACTCTGCTGAAGTTGTTTTTACATCGGATACGCGTCGGAATAGAGGTGACAGAGGGCAGGTCCCCACCTCCCACCAATCTTTGCATTGAATGCATTACCGATATCCACCAAGTTGGGAGGAAATCGGGAAATCTTATAATTGGTCAGTACCAACAACATTAAGCACACTAAGTGTGTTTTAGTTGGGGAAGTTTGTTGACAGTGGGGGGCTGTAGAGTGACTAACCCCCCCCTCGCCGTTTCCCGGTGGCGACGTTCTTGTTTCATTGCTCATTTTCTCTGCTTGATTTTACAGTATGTTTTTGCATTCGCTGCCTGCAGTTTGCGCGGATATGCAGCCAGCTCCGGCCCCAGCGCACAGCGATAACCAGGCAGCCAGCTCGGGGCCCGGCGCACAGCGGCAGCCGATCAGATAGCCCCATACAACACATGCCGGCCGCCGCTGGGTAGCAAAAACCACAGCGGCCCAACAACACCTGACAGCCCGCCGCTCTCGCCTCCCTCCCTCAGCCGGGCAGATTTCGGTCAGGTGGGAGGTGAGAGGCCAGTGCGCTGGCTGCGGCGGGTGTGCTGCCGACTCGCCGGCCCGTGCAGAGTGAGCGGGACAGCCCACACAGCGCTGGGCAGGACTCGGCGCTGAGTAAGGGAAACTGCAGCAGTGCTGCAGCCTGCACAACACAGCACGGGGCAGGACTCGGCGCTGAGTAAGGGAAACTGCAGCAGTGCTGCAGCCTGCACAACACAGCACGGGGCAGGACTCGGCGCTGAGTAAGGGAAACTGCAGCAGTGCTGCAGCCTGCACAACACAGCACGGGGCAGGACTCGGCGCTGAGTAAGGGAAACTGCAGCAGTGCTGCAGCCTGCACAACACAGCACGGGGCAGGACTCGGCGCTGAGTAAGGGAAACTGCAGCAGTGCTGCAGCCTGCACACGAGGTGTTGCCAGCACGGGTTGGTTTGGTCAAAGTGGAATGAACCAGCTACGGCAGCCGCCGTCTTCCCCCAAAAACCAACGGGAGTCATGTTGATGGGTTGCAAGAAAAGCCACTCCCCCACACTGACAGAGACAGGCTGTAAAGATCCCCTGACTTACTCCAGCTGCTAAACTGTCCCGACCTACACAGAAGTTGTCAGAGTGATTCTCTTCTTTTGTATGGTCTCAGCCCACAGAGTAGCGGTTCGTGTGATTATCTTCTCCCTGTATGGTCCCTGCCCACACATCAGAGATGCTCCGTGACCGTCTTTTGGCCTGCAACCTACAAAGAAGCGGGAACAGCACAGTCGCCGCCTACGCTGTGGCGGCAACAGCACGCGGTCAGCGGGTCTGTACGGTGACTGTCCGTGCGGCGCCTGTCTGTACGGCGCTGGCATGCTCCCTGCTGGTGAGTCACCCCGCTGAGTCACCCCCTCCCCGTCCCGGAGACGGAGAGAGCCGAGCTCCTCCATTGAAATGTATGCCGCGAGGATCAGAGTGTACAAGTCCGCCCTCTTACTGTTTTTTTTTACATTTCGCATCGATAACAAGTGAGCGACAAAAACATGCTCCGTTGTTTTGAATATGAAGCGCTTATTCATGAGCTGGCTCTGGTTTGTAACTTTTAAGAGATGACCTCTAGTTTCACGTTCAGTTGGTTCGTTTTTCTCGCTGAGTGTCGGCAGCAACAACGTGAACTGCTCGGAGGATCCGGTTCCATCCCGATACGAGTTGCATCGCATGCACTGCGGGTGTACTCGTAACTCACAACCAGCAGTGCCAGGGGCCGCCACTGCGCTCGCCAGTCACCCGCTGTCCGCCAGGGCAAACCGCTGACCAGCCCTGGTTCAATACAAGCTACCTCTGAATGGTCGCGCTCGCCCCCAGATAAGACCGTCTCTTTAAGGAACTGTAAGATGCGAGAAAAGCAATGACGGCCTCCGTCGCCGAAGTTTTCTTTCTCTGTCACCGCTTTCCAGAGCCGGGCGGTGTGCTACTTTAGTCCGCTGCTCCGCTACATACGAACCCTCCAAATGGTAGCGGAGTAGCGGCAGCGAATTCTATAGCCAAAAAGTAGCGGAGAGCGGGAGGCAGCCACAACAATTCAAAACCGCTACCGCTACCAATAACCTGTTGAGAGGACCACCATCTCCAAACAAAGCTGGCACTGGAGATTGAGAGAAATGTTTTTATCCATCAAAAACACAAAAGGGGTTCAATGTTTTGGTGCCTGATTTTGTTCGGATATCTTACAATCAAACTACTGATCTTATGCCAGCTACGTATAAGCAGCAGTTTTCTTTGAAATTCGTTTAAAAAAACAATAGAAGGCAATTTTTGGGTAGCGCTCTATAATGCTAAGTAGCGGTAGCGGAGAAGCCAAGTACTCGCTAATGGTTTCGAGATCTAAAAGTAGGGCCAGAAGCAGCAACGGTAGTGGTTTCAGCTAGCCAAGGCATCGGACGCAGCGGTGGTAGTTTAAAAAATTGGTAGTGGCGCCCACATCTGCAATACCCCCTTCTTAACTGAGTCTTGCGTTAACTTCACATTCTTTTATGCGGAAGTTGTATGGGCGTGAATCGACCTGATAAGTTGGCCAACCCGGGTAATACCGACCTCACAACCATGGAGTGCTGCGGGGTCATCTCGTTTCAGTAAAACAAAACTATAAAATGGTGTGGGAAAACGGAGTGAGGTGATCAACAGTGTCCAATTCCAGAACGTGAGAGCACGACGCTGCCGGGTTTAAAGTGCAGCCGTGTGATGGGGCAGGAGAGGGGCATCAGGATTACCACTGTTGTTTGTCCTATCAGCCAGACGGAGGCGGGGCGATGAAGAGCGATTTGCAGTGGTACGAATCAGCGCAGCGCTATCGCCCACCCTGGCAGTCTCTCTAGCTCGCTATGTCGCTCCAGCAGGTGTAGGTAGCACAAGTGCAAAGGACAGGGAACCTTCAGCGTGACCAGACACAGCAGCGCACAACTCCGAATGTTCCGAATTCAAAGCCATCAAGTAAAGTACAAAAAAGCAACAATAATGGTCTAAAAGCCCGATGGAAGCAGGCAACTTCAAGAGTGGGAAGTATCATTAGACCACAACATTGAGGAAAAATATAAGGCGTAAAAATATCAACAGGCGCCATCTACCCGGAGATCATTCATTTTAGAGCGGTCTAAAACGCTAAATGTCATTGCCTTTTTGGAACTAACAATTGTCATCGCTAACCTCGATAAAAATCAGGGTAATTTTACACTGGGATGCTGGGAACCTGGAGGTCACGTTTCTGGTGTCCAGGGGCGCAGCCAGGGGGGCACAGGGGCACGTGCCCCCCATCGGTGCCGGGGTGCCCTTTTGATTGCCAGGTGGTGTACCCTCTTTTGGTCGTGCCGCTCGAAATTTAGTGCCCTACGCCGTTGAGCCTAGATGGAACTAGACTGCATTTAGCGATTTAAACTATTTTTGACAATTAAGTGCCCTTTTTGGTCACTTAGGGCATTCTGTCGCCTTTCCAAGCACCCGGGAAGAGTATAGGCACGTAATCCGTTTCCAGATAATGCCTCATCGTCGCCAATAATCGTACAGGCGGAGCAAATCTGGTGCCCCTTGAGCTCATCTGGTGCCCCCTGAGCGCTGGTCCTGGCCCCTGGAGCTGATCATGTGCCCTCTGAGCAGATCTGATGCCCTCGTAGTCCATTTGGTGCCCCCCTGAGAAAAGAATTGTGCTTTCTGAACCTATATAATGTTCTTTAAGTTAGTCTGATTTCTCCGAGCTTGCCTGGTGCCCTATTAGCTGTTTTATTGCCCCTTGAGCGGATCCGGGCCCCCTGAACTTATTTAATGCCTCCCGGAGTTTATATACTGTCCAGGGGGGCACAGGGGGCACGTGCCCCCATCGGTGCCGGGTACCCTTTTGATTTCCAGGTGGTGTACCCCCTTTGGGCCGTGCCGCTCGAAATTTAGTGCCCTACGTCGTTGAACCTAGATGGAACTTGACTGCATTTAGAGATTTCAACTATTGTTTGACAATTAAGTGCCTTTTTGGTCAGCTAGGGCATTATGTCGCCTTTCCAAGCACCCGGGAAGAGTATAGGCACGTAATCTGTTTCCAGATAATGCCTGATCGTCGCCAATAATTGTACGGGTGGAGCTCATCTACGCGCCCCTGGAGCTGATCATGTGCCCTCTGAGCTGATCTGGTGCCCTCGTAGTCAATCTGGTGCCCCCGTGAGAAAATAAGTGTGCCTTCTGAACCTATATAATACTCTTTGAGTTAGTTTGATGCCTCCAGCTTGCCTGGTGTCCTTTTAGCTGTTTTAGTGCCCCTTGAGCGATTCGGGCCCCTGAGCTTATTGAATGCCTCCCGGAGTTGATCTACTGTCCAGGGGTGCAGTCAGGAAGGCACATGGGGCACGTGCCCCCCATCATTGCCGGGGTGCCCTTTTGATTGCCAGGTGGTGTATCCAATTTGGGCCGTGCCGGTCGAAATTTAGTGCCCTACGCCGTTGAACCTAGATGTAACTGGACCGCATGTAGCGTTTGAAACTATTGTTGGACAACTTAATACCTTTTTCGGTCAGCTAGGGCATTCTGTCGCCTTTCCAAGCACCCAGGAACAGAGTTGTGCGACTCATGAGTCGGAGTCGGAGTTTAACTCAAATTCTGACTCGTTCGACTCAGAGTTGAGTTGAGTTGAGTCGAAAAAATTAGACAGGTGAGTTGAGTTGAGTTGAGAAGACAGAGAGCTAAATGATTTGACAACAAAAAGTTGACTCAGTATGCAAATATGTTTAATAAGTTTGAATTTGCCTACCTTTTGGAAACCTCCTTTGAATACCTTTCCCTTCAGTGTTTTAATTGTTTCGATCAAAGTTTTAATTTCTTTCAATATATCAAATTAATTATACGGTTCAATTACTTATTTTAAAGGCCCATTTGGTCTGAAGAAATTCCTATGCACAAATAATACATGTACTCGAAAAATTAAATAGGCTCCTATCTCTGGCCTTGTCTTAAACATTTTAGGAGGTAGAATACACTGCAAAATGCATTTAAAATATCTAAAAAAATCCTCATCAGCAATATACTTCTTCTCAACCACCACTCACAGTTATACACTCAAGCGTTCCACCACCACTCCAATATAAAAGAATAACCACAGGCAAGATAGTGCGCCATTGCTGTCTTTGAAGAACAAATTTAGTCAAGACTAGGTTCAAGCTAAAGTAGCTTCAGGGCAAAACATTGTAGAAATCACGTGATAATTAACAAAGTTATGTGAATATTTCTAAACTACATATGAAATTGTTTCTTTTGTCTTAATTGCGCCGTCTCCAGTTGCTGCTTTAACTTATTAAAATCAGTTCTTACTGTTAGCACAGAAAAGTTTGGACTCTTATTTGACAAAATATTGAAATACTATTATTGCGCGAATCAGATGAATTATTTCTTGCTACTGGTTGTGTCTGATCGTCGTCCGTATTGGAAAGCCGTATACATTGGCAATTATCAAACTGCTCCCATTTTGAAGTGTAAATAGGTATGTGTGCGTGCTGTATTGAAGGTTTTCAAGCTGAAAATTGTATTGGGTTAAAATATGAATGTATTTAATGCAACACGATGATAAAATTTCCATTTCTTTTGTCCTATGGTATTGATATGGTATACTATTCCCAGGTTTTGCTGCAGTTCTTAGAATTTGCAATTGCAACTAGGTACTCTAGTAATTATAGCTTAGATTTTGGTTCAGCTCATGGCATAGGAATGTTTCATTTAGCAAAATTATCTAGCGTCGTTCTTTAACAGAAACAAAAAGCATTACCCTTATCATTCCTGAAAATACAGTTAAGATCATGTTTTTTTAGCTGGACCTTTTTCTGATAGTATCGAGGTGCAATTATTTCCCTATTTTGTTGTAACCTTAACCCATTTCAGCTCCTTTCCATTCCATAGGCTTCTTTCAGAAATCATTGCAACATAGTGTGGCAGCTTTATCTGGCAGTGACAGTCTGGAAGAAAAAAGATATCCATGGCTCTTGGGTATAATTAATTTTTAATGTTTCGATTAATTTATCTACCATCTATTAATCTTCATTTTCCTGTATGACTTTCTGTGCAGCTTGTCTTGTAGTGGTTTATTAATTTGTTATTATTTATTTATATTATTTATCATTTATTTATATATTTTGAAACTGAGTCGACGTTTGAGTTGAGTTGAGTCGTGAGTTGAGTCGGAATTGAGTCGGGATGATTTAGCATTGAGTCAGAGTTGAGTCGGCTCACTGAACTCTTGACAATGAGTTGAGTCAGAGTTGAGTCGACCACTCTCAGCACATGAGTTGAGTTGAGTCGACTCAAGAAAATTCTGAAACGCACAACTCTGCCCAGGAAGAGTATGGGCACCTAGTATGTGTCCACCTAATACCTCATCGTCGCCAATAATCGTACGGGTGAAGCTAATCTGGTGCTCCTTGAGCTCATCTCGTGGCCTCTCAGCTGGTCTTGACCCCTTGAGCTGATTACTTGACCTCTTAGCTGATCTGGTGCCCCTGAGTCAATCGAGTGCTCCACTGAGCAAATAATTGTGCCTCCTGAAGCTATACAATACCCTCTGAGTTAGTATAATGCCTCCGAGCTTGCTTGGTGCCCTAATAGCAGATTTAGTGCTCCTTGAGCTGATTCGGGCCCCCGAGCTGATCTCATGCCTCCCCAAGTTGATTCTGTCTCCTAAGTCAATATGGTGCCTCCTCAGCTGATTATGTGCCCCCTCAGCTAATTATTGATGTCTCCTTAGATGGCCTGGTGCCCCCTGAGCTGGTTTGGTGGGCCCTGAGCCCACCTCGTGTCCCCTGAGCTGTTATGTTGCTCCCTGAGCTGATTTAGGCTCCTGCCATAGTCTGGGGGGCTGGGAGCTGATCTGGCCCCCGAGCCGATCGATCTGGTGCCACCTGAGCTGCACTAATGCCCCTGAGTCGATCTGGTGCCTCCTGAGCCCATCTGATGCCCTCTGAGCTAGTCTGGTGCCCCCTGAGCTAATCTGATACCCTTTAAGTTGATCTGAACCTCCTCACGTGATTTCATGAGCAGCTCTAAAGTCCTGAGCTGAGCTGGGCCCACAGAGGCTGATGAGGGCCCCTGCGATGGTATGGGGCTCCTGAGCTGATTAAGTGCCACCTGACTTGATCTGGTATTCCCGAGCTGGTCGGGAACCACTGATCTGATTGTTTGTCCCCGAAGCTGATCTGGTGCCCTATGGGCATCTGGTGTCCCCTGAGCAGCTCTGGGGCTTTTGAATGGATTGGGCCCCGAGCTGGTGAGGGATCCCTGAGCTGATTTAGTGCCCCTGACTTGAACTTGCTCCCTGCGCTGATCGATCTGGTGCACCCTGAGCAGATATACTGCCTCCTGAACTTAACTAATGCCCCCTGAGTCGATCTGGTGCCTGCTGAGTCATCAGTGTGTCTCCTGAGCCCATCTTATTCCCTCTGAGCTAGTCTGGTGCCCCATGGCTAATATGGTACCCTTTAAGCTGACCCGGGCCTCCTGGGTTGATAACGTGTTTTCCTGAGCAGCTCCCAGGCCCTGAGCTGAGCTGGGCCCACAGGGGTTGGTGAGAGCCTCTGAGATCGTATGGGGCTCCTGAGCTGATTAAGTGCCTCCTGACTTGATCTGGTATTCCCGAGCTGATCTGGGCCTCGAGCTTGTCGGGGACCACTGATCTGATTGTTTGTCCCCGAGGCTGATCTGGTGCCCTATGGGCCGATCTGGTGTCCCCTGAGCAGCTCTGGGGCTTTTGAACTGCTTGGGCCCCGAGCTGGCGAGGGATTCCTGAGCTGATTTAGTGGCCCTGACTTGATATTGCCCCCTGACCTGACTTGAGGCCCCTGAACTGATCTGGGACCCCAAGACCTGATCTGGGGCCCAAGAGCGGATTTAGGTTTTGAGGGTACCCTGAGGTGGTCTGGGCGCTGAGCTTGTGAGGGCCCCTTAAGTTAACTTGAGGCCCCCTGAGGTGATCTGGCGCCTTAAACTGTTCTGGGGCTTCTTGAACTGGTTAAGGCCCTATGAGCCTATCTGTGGCCCATTGAGCTAGTCTGATGACCTCATCTCTGAGACCAATGAGCTAGTCTAGTCCCTAGGTGAAGCATGAGCTGCTCTGTGGCCCTGATCTACATCAGGGGTCCCTGAGGTGGTCTTGAATAGACAGATAATAAGAACACAGGCCAACTCCCATCATCTCAGGGCGGGGTCACTGAGCTAGTTTAGTTCCTCTGGAGGCACAACTGGGGGATGGGGGGAAGCTGCTCTGGAGGCCTCTGATCCACACTTGGGGGGCCCCAGAGCTGGCCTTGAATAGATGGGGATAAGAACACAATGGAAACTCCCTTTGTAAAACAGAGCTAACGAGAAATGACAAATCTCTAAAACGGCTTGTGATACCTATCCACCCCTGGTTATCTAAATTGCTTATGATACTGGTGGATTCTGGGAAGGGATGATAAAAAGGCATGTGCCCCTGAGCTCAGAGCACAGTCCCCTAAACCAGGAGTTCTACTAATTAATTTAAATGAAGAACTAGTTTTCACAATTTTCAGCCCTGTCACACCATCCCCATCCAAACCACCGGCCTGTTCACCTTTTATTTACTCTTAACTGGGACCGATCTTTGATATTATGGAACTTAATAAACACGTTCAAAAGGTATCTCCTAAATTTTTCCGGCAGCAAAAATGTGTTTTTCCAAAGACACTATGCCACTCCTCGTCCCACGGCGATTGTGGGAGGCAAGGAACTTAATCCGCGTTCAACCAGGGCTCACTCGTCACGACAAAACCAGTGGGCATAACAAATGAATTTTCGACTCCAATATGCCTTAACCTGCACATTGTAACAGATATCACATGCTCCGCTGATTTCTCAGATGTTAAGTACCTGCTTGAGTTGGTTGATTTGTCCTTAAATTTATCCAAAACAGTCGTGTTTTGGCTACTTCCATGGCATTTTGGGGATTTTTTCCTTTTTCGGTTTTAATCGTGTTTTCCTTCTCCGTCAATGATTTATTTGCATTTTTATTGAACCAAAGATGCCCAAAAAATGATATAATCAAAGAGATAGTAAGTTTTTTAGGTTACGTTAAAAGTGCCCTTTTTCACCGGGGTGCCCCTCAGAGTTGGTGTGCCCCCCATACCAAAGCTCTGGCTGCGCCCCTGCTGGTGTCACATGTTTGACAACACTACCACAGACCAAGTCAGCGAGTATCAGACTCTAAGGCGGAAATGTCTGGGTTCCGGTGTCCGCTGGCGGTGACTTATCGGAGCTGGCTGACAGGACACGCAGCACCCAGACCTTCACGTGGTCACCGACGGTTGGAATTGCTGGTTTGGCAAGCTATGGGGCATTCCAGGACAGATCGACCAAGGCTTGACACCACCATATCTAGAAAAAAATCTGAAACTTTGTCTCCGGGGTAGTTTTGGGCCAGAAACACGCCAATGAGAATCTTAGCCCCCTCCGATCAACGGTGACCGAGTTATAGCCCGAGGCATTTTCGGAAGGTCACCTTATAGACTCATCTTTGATGCTTCATAACTCAAAAACGCATTGCCTGATTAACAAGTTTTGTATATCATTGAACTCGTCTTGAACTATACTTTATTTTGAAAAAGGAAAATTTCAAAATTTGAAAATTTTTGACTTTTAATTTGTTTGACCTTTTCTTTTTTACCTAGCTTGACCTTTTCCCAGTTGAAATTGCCATTTTAGTCACCTCAAAAATTTTGATTAATAAAATATCTTTCGATAGGAAAAATAAAAAAATGCATTCTTGCTATAAGTTCCAAATATTTAGCACCTAAGGTAGGTATGTAGACGGTTTTTGACCACTGCAGTAGTACAGCCTTATGTTTAACGCCGCAAATATAGTGATTGTTTTTGTAATCGGTTGCTGGCAATCATATTGCTTTGTCTTTACGAAATTTTCATCGTGCAAGTGTCAGAATTTATGACAATTAACACGCGCCCACCCGAGGGGGTGGGCAACCGGCCTCCTCAGGTCTCTACAGGTCGTAAAAAACACCTTAGCGCAGCGCCACCGTACGCCATCTATCTCTAACACAACATATTACAACTTCTGGAAAAATTTTAGAACTGGGTCATACCAGGTCAAACCGCCAAACCAGGTCAAGAGACCTAACCTCGAAAAAACTTTGGGAAGTGCATCAATAATATCAAATTTAGCCTATCGTGGTTTGATTCACATTACATAGTAATGTCGCCCAGCAAGATAATTTTTCGTAGCAGGATTTCTATTTCGATAACCGGGAGCAGGGTCAAGGTCATGGTCTTTCCATTAGAAATGCATGGGGCAATTGGTAAATTTTGATAACTTGAGAAAATTGAGAATTGTCGAGAATTGCGATGGAGGTTTTGTTTTTACGTTGTCGTGTCTGGCTTGCCACTGCAGTTTAATTAATATTCTTTTTACCATACAGACCTAAGCCTGGCTCTAGGTCAAAGCAGGTTAATTTTGGCATTTGACTAGGCAATATTATAAGATACATAATCCGTTTGGGTTCAACAAGAGTGTTCCAATGGCGCTGAACATTTCTTTCAACGGCTCTCCTCTGTCACCTATTATGCCACAAAATTTAGGTTTCCACTTTGTTCCTGTAAGAAATACTGTGACCTCGAGCAACCTCAAAGATGACACGACCAAACGATTGTGTGTAACATATTCGGTAGTGATTAAAACTGGCTGTTTAGCGGCATCACTCCCAGTGCACAGTGTAATTATTCATCTGGGATTCTGGGATCCGTGCCAGCTATGAAATGATCACCTTATAAAAATATCATGAGGCAATCTGTTCAAGTGACCAAGTCGAATGCGTTACAATTTCAGGACACTTTTTCGCATATACGAGCAGATTCAAATTACTTTTTGGGAATGAACGGCTTTCAGACACGTTACATTGCATGAATCCTCTCAAACGTATGCTGTGCTGCACTGGGTCACCTTGTATCGATATTATTTTTCCATCTCCAGGAACGATGTAATTGTGTGAGTTAGTGGTGCCCATAGGATAAGTTATACTTGTTTCAATTATGGAGAAAGCCGCGACATCTTCGTAAATTTTCGTTTAAGGCTGAAACGTCAATTATTAATAAGTTCATTTGCCCTCGTCTCCCTCGAAACAATGGATCCCTTTCTTTCACTTTTAATGACTGCAATTTTTATTTTCATAAATATTGTCCAAGTTGATGCCAGTTCAGTTTTAGGAGTAGGTGTCTCACTAGAGTCATCAAGGGACTTTTTACGGAGACCCCGACCCCACCACTCAAACAAGCAACTCCCACGATGAAGTGTTAATCAATGAACCAAATTTGAAAGTCCCACAAGGCATAACGACGACCGTCTACCTCAGGTGACACCCTCACCAGTCAGTTGCCAGCTGGCCTTCAGTATTTACGGTACCTACCACCTCCCAGTTGACCTAAATTATTTTTCCAGAAGTTGTAATATGTTGTGTTAGAGATAGATGGCGTACGATGGTGCTGCGCTAAGGTGTTTTTTTACTACCTGTAGAGACCTGAGGAGGCCGGTTGCCCACCCCTCGGGTGGGCGCGTGTTAATTGTCATAAATTCTGACACTTGCACGATGAAAATTTCGTAAAGACAAAGCAATATGATTGCCAGCAACCGATTACAAAAACAATCACTATGTTTGTGGCGTTAAACTTAAGGCTGTACTACTGCAGTGGTCAAAAACCGTCTACATACCTACCTTAGGTGCTAAATATTTGGAACTTATAGCAAGAACGCATTTTTTATTTTTCCTATCGAAAGATATTTTTTTAATCAAAATTTTTGAGGTGTCTAAAATGGCAATTTCAACTGGGAAAAGGTCAAGCTAGGTAAAAAAAGAAAAGGTCAAACAAATTAAAAGTCAAAAATTTACAAATTTCGAAATTTTCTTTTTTCAAAATAAAGTATAGTTCAAGACGAGTTCAATGATATACAAAACTTGTTAATCAGGCTATGCGTTTTTGAGTTATGAAGCATCAAAAATGAGTCTATAAGGTGACCTCCCGAAAATGCCTCGGGCTATAACTCGGTCACCGTTGATCGGAGGGGAGCTAAGATTCTCACAGGCGTATTTCTGGCCCAAAACTACCCCGGAGACAAAGTTTCAGATTTTTTCTAGACATGGTGGTGTCAAATTGAAATATTTTTGGTCGTTTTGTCCTGGAATGCCCCATATGGGACAATTTCTCCTCACTACTGTGACAGAAATGGTCCTAAACGTCATTTCCAATGAAATGGGCACGCCTACTGCACCTAGACTGATATCAGGTACAGGCAGGAATAAAGATATATTTTTTGAGGGCGCATAGGGTCTAACCGATTAGCAACTGTCAGGATCAAACGGTGCGGAAGGCTGTCTGGGAAAATCTAAAGACACTTCAACAAGCAGAAAGTTAAAGCAAAAGTATCTCGAGGCCAGGCAGTACGAAAAAAGAACCAGAATAAAATGGAGCGTGTATCCAACGGCCAGGCGCCGCAGGGAAAAACTGAGCCGGCACCACCAGCTGACTGAGCCTGCCCACCTTGTGCCGATGGCTCCTGTTCCGTCGGCTTCGCTGGCGGGTTTCTCACTGCTCTCGGCTCCGTCCAGCACTGGTCAGCCGCCGCGCCGGGTTGCGCCCCAGCAGCGGGTTCGACCTCCCCCGCCGCTGCCACATTTGGAGGTGTACCGCCCTCTGCACCACAGCCTTTAGGAACCGGTACAAAGCCCTCGGAGACGCTGGATCCTCTGCCAGTCGCCACAACGCCGGTCCTATTTCGGCTAAGGCTGGCCGAGAGCTATCGCGGCCACACCTTTTGCCCGGTTTTTGTGCGGAGGATCTAACGAGATTGTCGTACTGCTTGACAGCTGGGTGCGACCTGTAAACTGCCAGCTCATCGGACAAAGCCGCTCCTCTTTTGCTGATGCAGAACCGCAGCTAGTTAGCCGATGCTTAGATCCAGAAATCTGGCCACAATTACGGCTGTCTTTCAACTGGAAATCAATAATGATGTCCTGTCCAATGTTAGCTTCCTTGAGCACCAGATGTTAAGGGCATATCAACTTCATTTTATTGTACCTTTTTAGGAGCAATATTGGACATCTCGCTCAGTGATGCCAACCAAACCGTTTTTTTCACGGGTGGTATGCAGTTTCAGAGAGGTGTGTGTCATGCAATATGCCGCCGGGAACTTGATAAGGTCAGTGGTATGTCGGACGCGGGTGTTCCACAAGAGGCCAACAACTGGCAGGCCACCGTTGCCACTGTCTGGCCTAAATACAACAGAAAACAAAAACAGGCTCTTTGGTACGTGAAGTAGATTGCCTGGTTAGAGATGAGATGTTCTCATTTCACGACCTCCGAAACCCTTAAGACAAGTGGAGCAAACTGGCTACTTATCAGAAAAACTTTCTAGAAGGCAAGGCAATCACCATTTGTTTCATATCCAGGATTTTCCTCAGTTGCCTAGCCCCAAAACTCCAGATCGCCGCTAACCAAGAGTTGACCTAGACAACTTTGCGTCCCTCGGATAGTATCTCATCATTTGGTTTCACCCCATCCTTTTGTTTCCGGTATAAATGCATGCGGAGGGAAGAAAACACAATAATGAATACCAAATTAATTAGAAGCAGCGCTGACGCTCCACCAGGCAGACACGCGCCGACCACCAACCAACTTCCACGGTCTCTTAACACGTGCCCCGCTGGGGCGGTGCGAAATTCGCCCCCCTCCTTATTTTCCCCAGATAGCTAAAAATGAAGAGACGCAGAACAACGAAACTTACAGTACCTTATCCCTGATCAATTTTACAAATCTGACCAATTTTTTAGTTAAGGCAATGTCAGGTCAAAGAGCTATTCAAGGTCAAGTGACCCGACCTCAAAACCTAAAATCACGAGTTTGAAGCGGCGCCCAGGGAACATCAGCGAACCGATCAGTTTGAAACTTCCACAACATGAGAATGTCATTAGGGTCTACAAATCTGTTATCTCGGAGTTTTGATATTGTTGACCTAAGGTGGGGTCAATTTGTCACCCCATTATAAGTCCATGGTGAAAAACAGAATGGGCTCGTTTTCAGTAAATACTGGATAAATAAAGCTGAAAATCCTCAAACCGTCAATTCTTACCACGATCTTGACCATAACGTTGAGTTTTTGAGCATCATACCTCTCAAAGATCATATCAGGTCACGGGAGCATAGAGTGATTGTTTTGCCGATAACTTTTCACTGAATTGAGATGAAGTTCCCATTTTGCTTGCATTGTGCTTATATTGTCACGGGGAGTCGATTAATATGCAACATGACCATACCAGGTCACTCTGTGACCCTGACCTAGCTCGAGGTCAGGTCATTTTCACTATTTTACCTAGCAAGGTCATATTATACATTATTCGATTCACTGCAATGAGAGGAATCCGATGATGCATAAAGATTTTCTCTAGCTCCCCTGAGGGCAGATCTAGAGAGAGAAACGTACACTGCTCTGTTGTAAGCCTATGGAACCTTCTTTTACCTATGCTGACCTCATTAATGACCTGAAAGAAATATTATTCGGATAAAATATCTCCATCTTGTCAAGAGCTTTCGAACGCCGCGCGTAATTTTCCTTTAGCTTTCTTGGGGAAGGAGATACGGAGGGGGAGAGTGAAAAACGACCCCCAGCGGGGCGCGTCATGCCAGGGACCTCAGCGGGGCGCGTGTTAATCCAAATAGTTGGATTAGATATAAATATGAATATTTAGCTTAAGTGCCATGAACTAAAAAATGTATCATACCGACTAGTTTTCCGCTATAAGCTACGGCCACAAACGTGAAAAGATTGTGATCTGGAAAATAACTTCACAATTATTGTGATCAGGGTGCATCATAGCCGGACCTAGCCAGTATATTGTTTCTTTTTTTAACGAGCATTTTAACTTAACAGTGACATTTACGAAAAGAGGCCGTACTAATCCAATAAACGTTCAAAGCTGCATCTTCAAACTGTCTTTTGTAAGCTCCAACGCTTATTTGAACCTAAACAGTCTGAATTTCTTCACGGTAGGACTGTGACTGACGCATGTGACTGACGCATTTATTCACTTGACATTCAGTTCGGGCTCCGGCGCCATCAGGTTCGGCCGGAGCCCCTGAGGGCGTGTCACTCGGGGCCGGAGCCCCTGAGGGCGTATAGACCCTGAGGGCGTGTCACTGGGGTCGGAGCCCTTGAGGGCGTGTCACCGGGGGCCGGAGTCCCTGAGGGCATATCACTGGGGGCCGGAGCCCCTGAGGACGTGTCACTGGGGGCCGGAGCCCCTGGGGGGTTTGTCACGGGGGCCAGAGCCCCTGAGGGCGTGCTGCCGGAGGGTTGGAGCCCCTGAGGGCGTGCCGCCGGTGTCTGCCGCCCCGGCCCTGTCCAATATCGATTGGTGAATCAGGTGGCGGGTCACGGGCCTTACCGCTGGGCTGACCGCTGGCAGCCGTGGCGCCGGAGCCGCAGTTACGGCCGTCCGCGCCACTCCCGCGCTACATGACTGTCTGCCCTGCCGGTGCCGCCCGGACCTGGTGTCAAACACCGCCGACAGCTTCTCCACCTCCCCGCCCATACAGACGTGCTCCATGGTAGGCCGACATTCTTGGCCCCCTATCCACACTAGTTTATTTCTTGCTTGCTTTAACTGAATCATTTTTTCTGCTACAAATGATTGATCCGTTGACACATGGGGAATGAGGTGATGATCAGGGTAGGAATTTTTCGGATGACTGGCGGAGTTTTGACACCCCCACAACCGGCCGGGACTCCGTCTGAGACGGCACAATGCCGTCTGCGATGGTCAACGGCCGCTGGGCCACACGGGAGAGCGCCGAGTCGCCAGGTCAAGAGAGGGCGTCAAACCAGCCACCAGGGTACCGGTCAACCCCGGCCGCCGGCTCTCTGTTAACAGCGGCTAATGATTAAAAGAATAGTGCTAACTTGCCCAAACGTGCCGCTTGTGATAAACCCAAGAGAATATTAATTGAGGCCCGAACATCACTCATAAGATTACAGCAATTCATACTGCTGAGAGAAGAAGTGACCATAACAGAATATAACTTGCGAGATAGTGTTACTAAGGAGCTGATTATCCTTCCTGCTTACAGCCAAATCACTTCATGGTCCGTGGAGCGGGGCGACTGCGACCTGAGGACGACCTGCCCTCCAACTGGCGCCTGCAGACGCTGACCGTCTCCGGGGTTGGAACTCAGAGAGCTGGATACCACTCAGTCATTGTTGCCGGCGAACGCGTGACCACAGCGGCGGCAAGGGAACCTCTGACCAGCTGCAGTGACTGATAGCGGCCGGCTGCACCGGCGGCGCGCCGAGATCACCAGATGTGCAGCTGCACGTATCCTTTGTTGGACACGGCAGGAGAGGCGCGGCCAGCCTTACAATGCCTTCTGCCATTAGTTCTTCCTCTTGCAAGAATATTTCACCTCGTAGAAACTCATTACCACACAGTGGCGGATCCAGGGGGGCAAAAAAGGCAATTGCCCCCCAAACGGAAAAGCTCGGGGCAAAACTATGTTTTTGCCCCCCAAAGCGATCGACCTCCTTTTTCCCCCGACTCCTTTTTAGCTTGTAAGCAAGATTTTGGTGCCTCAACTCTCAACTTCAAACAGAATTAGTGAAGTTCAGTGTAAATATTGGGGCTTGGACAGGAAAAAAGTATCTTGAGTCCATATTTTTCACCCCGTGTAATTTTTTTTTTTGCTTTTCGTCTCCAGTTCCCAAAATCCTACCGAAAAGGCATACTGTAACGCAATTTTCCACTGCGCGACGTTTTTTTTTTTTTGCTTTTCGACTTTGGTTTGCCCCTCTCAAACCACCCGGCTAGATCCGCCATTATTACCACAAGCAGTTAAAATTTAACTACGTATTGGCACGAGAAGCTTGACGACCTCCCGCTTTCTTTGGCCAAATGCAAATGCTCTTCCAAGCCATGGAGCCAGTGGCGGATACAAGGGGGGCTGAAGTCCCTTCCCCAAAATTTTACAGTGTCTCGAGCTAGTGCCTAGCCGAAAGGTCGTTCAGAGGCAATAGCAGAAGAGGCTTGAGACACCTAGCCCCCCAAATGTTGTCCTCGATCCGCCACTGTGTGGAGCCTTCTTAGAAGTAGCTGTGACAGATGCAGTATTAACACGCACTTTGACGGGAGTTTTAGCCACCTTCGCTTTGGCGGAGGGGCTGGTAACCCCCTAAAGTCTTGAAAACCACGCTCGATAACGAAAAATGGTAAACAGTGCTAGATAGGTCATCCAGATATCTAAGGAAAACATTTGGACAATTTTTGTGTCAGGCTACATTGAATGTCACTAGAGGTCTTAGCCATAGGGATAAGAGAAATGAAGGTTTTCAGTCATTACATCTAAACTAGTAGTAATAGAGCAAAACAAGCTAAGCCGTTGAAATGCTTGCAACAAGTCGAATCAAATGATGTATATGACCTTGCTAGGTCAAATCTAGGGTTTTACCTGAACTGGGGTCCGGTCAAGGTCAAACTGGGTCAAAATGCATATCATTAGAACTGTAAAGATAAGACAAATCCGATGCCGCTAAGATAATGGCTGTACCAGCATCCATTACCCAGTTATTCAGTTTGACCCGCGCCCCAACGAGGACCGGAACCACCCCACCGGGGAAAATTGAGGGCCCCTCTAACTCCGAAAATATGAGGGTTAGCGCAAATCTGCAAAGTGCGTTAGAAAGTTCCTGTGAATTCAGTACGATTTTTCTTCACATTTGTAAGCGCTCAAGTCAAATGTTTGACCTCCAAGGGTCAACTTGGGCCACGATAGGCTATTTCTACTTAAATATGCAATGATTAAGAAACCTGGGAATAGCTCTCATGCCATTGGAGTTATTGAGACCTGGTTAACTAAATTTGATAGGAAAATACCAGGCCTCTCACCGCTATGAGAAACATAATGAACTCGCGCAAGTGGATTGACCTTTAGAGGGCACCTCGTGACCTAGCATGACCTGAGGTCCCGGAAGATCAGAAAGTAACCATGCCGTGTGTTGAATAAAAGCCAGTAACAAGACATACACGATGACGTTTGATTCAGCGCTCTGGCTTGATTAGGTCAAAAGTTATCGTCAAAATACTGTGTTTGACCCTTGGTGACATGTGATAACCACAGATAAGCCAAAGGGTAAATATCGCCCCTAAAACCCATGAAAGAATGGCCACGAACGCTTTTTTGAGCATTCTGAGAATTTTCAATCTTTTTTTGTGACTATTAGATCATAAGACAGCTTTTCCCCGTGCTTTTTCTATGGGAGAGGTTACCTCGTGACCTGAACTCAGGTCACAAAATCTAAAAATCCCGGACATACATTTTGTAGACCATGGAAGAGTTATAAAGTGAAGAAAGTTTCAAATCGATCGGCTTAAAATGTAGCTATGGTAGAGCTCAAAAGTTAAAGTGAGGTGACCTTGGTTGACCTCGCCTGGTGACCTAAGCTAGTGTGGCCCGGGGTAAAAAAAATCAGGGATAGTGGGAAAATGATGTGGTGAGAGGTAGATCCCTGAACCGCGGTGCTGCACCTCGTCGTTTTTCTGTTATTCTGAAAAAGTTAGGGGGCCATTGATGGCCCTTCGGTAGGGCGAGGGTTAAACCATTTATCCCATGTATTCCCAATGGAGAGCTCATGGCTCGCACCTGACCTTAGATCATAGATATAATAAAAATTCCTGGAAATATTGCGTGGAATCCAGTATTTTTATAGAGAATGGGAACGTGGCACCTTCATTTTTTAAGGGAATGTGGCACCTTTACAACGTGATTTTAACTGAGATGGCCAAGTTATAAAGCATGCCGGAAAACCCGGTATTCAATATATCATTCGACTTGAAACTCAAAATTTTCATAGAGAAAGGCAAAAAACCTACCTGAAATATATCCAAAATGTACCCAAGCAGCCGGCGACAATTGTCAGCTGTTGGCGTGACGACATGCTGACGTCACGGTGAGTAGTCAGCCAATTGAAGCACTTGAAGCCTATGAATATGGTCGTAGTTGCCAGATCATGACGTCATCCACAAGCAGATGTTTATTTCTTACCCTAGAGGAGCATTTTAAGAATCAAAATATTTAGTTTATTGTACATTTTTCCGGTAAGTCATGGACGTCTTCATGATTTTCGGCCAAAAATACCCCTAATTACGCTAAATTCCGGGATTCAACCAATGTGCCAGATTCCCTTTAAATGATATCGAGTCTCAAATCCAATGGGTAACATCGTTCTTTCTTATACTGGGTTAAACCCGTTCTTTCTTATACTGGGTTAAACCCGTTCTTTCTTATACTGTCTTAAACAGTTTTAGGAGTGAGGTCACTTAACCTGCGATGGTGACCTGACCTGAAATGACCTGGAACCAACATTTTGAAAGAGAGTTGTAAAATGATCAGTGAAAAGGCATGTCAGATACGACGGCGCAACGCGCCGCCGTTTTCATTCTGTTTCCGAAAAACCCGAGGGAGCAAGCACTCGCCACCCCGTCAATGCCCGTGTTAAAGGGTATGCGGCACCTTGGTCGAATCCTGGAATTTAGTGTGATTAGGAGTATTTTTAGCCGAAGATCATGAGAACGTCCATGCTTTCTTCGAAAATTGCACAATAAGCTATAAAATATGTTTATTCTTAACCCGCGCTCCGAGTCACTTTCGCCCTGGTGGGGGGTGTTTGAATGCCCCTCTCGAACTCGGCCCCTATGCGGGATAGGGAAAAACGCGAACGCTGTGGATAGCTAATACAAATTCATGACGAAACTATATTAGTCACTCTTGGGCTCAGGTCAATATTGAGGTCATGACAGGTCAGAGAATTTGGCATTTTGAGCAGCGTTTTTGTATAACTGAATGAAGCCAAATTAATGCATTACGGACTAGTAAAGTGTGGTTTCCTGTGTAATCAGACATGCTGAGCTCAAATATAATACTCACTTCCTGCGCTGATTTTATTTTACGATATAATTTGGCACGAAATCCGTCATATATCTCACGACTATTGATGCACCACCGGAAGAATCGTGTAATAGACAAATATGACGCTAATTCACGATGCCAAATTGGATTCCAGAATAATAGCCGTGTTATTCTGCCGTGCAGAACGCATACTAGTATGCCGCACGCATGCGCAATACGGTATCTTGTAATGCATGATACCGTACTGCGCATGAGTGTGGCATACTATTATGCGTTCTGCCGGCAGAATAATACGCCTAATAATTCAATACAAGAAAAATACTCTAGATATCTGATAAAATACTCCAGAAAAACGCTATATGAATTAGCAGATTTAACGCCAAGAGAAATCAATCTCAACTTTCGACTGATCTCCCCACCAGTAATGAGGCAGGTACAGTAAAGGTAAATCCAGATTTATCAATGTAGTGTGGTCCAAAGATTTCGCGAGTCAGGACAGTACGCGAGCGAAGCGAGCGGACATGAGTCCTCCGAAGGCCCGGCCTTTGCCGGCGTTAGCCAGCAAAGCCGAGGCCGCCGGAGGCGAAAGTCGGCGCCGCAGGCTAGGTGCGCCGCAGGCAACGTCGCTAAATCGAAAAATGGTTAGGTACGGTTAGGCTATGCCATGTTTTCAAAGAAAATTTTGACGTTTTAAAGGATTTGTTACATTCTGGAGTTATTCAAAATAACATTTATCAATCTAAAGGTTTTTATTTGCATCAATGCGAGATTGGAAACCACCATATCTGGTATTGTCTCAACATTTCCCACACTGGTTGCGGTCTCCGCCGTGTGTGGTGTGGTATAATACTACTTAGATTTTCATTTTCATTTTTGGGGGAATTGGTGCTTTGGCACGTATAACTGTCTTGGGCATCGATGAGAGTTAGGTAGAAAGGATCGAATACCATATTTTTTAAGCATCTAAGTGATTAATTTGCCTTCGTTCAGAATTACCAAAGTTTTTGGGCTCCAGCATCTGACAGAGTTCAGTTAGAATCATTTCGTAGGCACCATACGCTTCCTCTCGTCACGGAAAATCGAATCATGTACAATATGACCATGCTGTGAAAACACAAAAATGACCTGACCCCAGGTCAGGTCAAGGTCACTTTTTGACCTAGCAGAGTCAACATGCATAGCAATCGGCTCGCGATAGCAATCCAAACGCAATGGTATGAAAATAAAATATGTATCATTACTTCATGCAAAGTTATTGCCCTAAGTTTTTTTGGCTTTTCGACTTTGGTTTGCCCCTCCCAAACCGACCGGCTAGATCCGCCACTGACAAAAATAGGTTGAGTTAACAATTTATCATGGTTTAAACCTGTAGGTGAAATATCAGAATATACGGTCTTTCATACTGGTTCATGCCATTACGTTGCGGTTGACAAGAGTAGTACCGTAGCATTAGCACCCGCACTGATCAGTCAGGTCACCAGTGTCCTGAAATTGGGAATTTTGCGTGGAAACCCACACCAGACTTGATCAATTTTGACACCCTAAATCTTGAATTTTGACATCCTAAACAAAATCATCAGAATCATCGGCTTGCGGCATCATCAGCTTGCGGGGTGGTGGCCTGAATGAGCTTTTTAGTGAGCCCTTATTTGCATCTCCTCCTGGTTTTTAGCCTTGTGTTAACATGTACTGGCATGGTTTTTTATTGCTTGTTGCTGTTGTCGCAAATACATGTACGGATCTCAATGAATAAAAATGCAGCATTATCAGTTTCCTTTTTTCAGAAGTTGAGGAATGGAAGCAGGGCCAGACCAGCAACTGAAGCCAGCATACCATTTGATAAATATGCTGCAACACTAGCTTTGTGAACCTATTACTTTCATATGGAATGCAGCATTCTTTACACAGTCCTGTTAGGACTGATTCCATGTCAAAATAGAACACGGCAATCATCTTTGGAGAGAAGGAAGTTTGAATACTGAAGGATTCTAGCACAAACATATTACAATTAAAGCTCAAAAGGACAAAACCCTGTAAAAGAGAACATTCCTAACAATTGCTTCTTCACAAGCACACTGAGATCTCACAGAATGTGAAAGATAATGCCTGACAAACAGCATGTCTAAGCCGGAGATGCAATTAGTTGAATCAACCATATAACAAAAATAAAGTCAGCCATCGACCCCTCACGTCTCTTAGCGTACTAATTAAGTAAGACGACTAATTATATACCCCACTTTATAAACAACACTCTTTTCCCTCTCTCTCCTCTTTCAACAACAAAAGCCCCCACGCCTCACACGCTTGGGATGTACGCTTTCGTCTTAAACATATAGCTGAATTCAAAATAAACGCGATGACTAGCGGCAGCGCTGACTCGCGATACCATTTGACAATTGATGTTCAGGGACAAATTAAAAACACAAAATATTGCTCGTAATTTTGCTTGCCGAAACTGATGGTTAAAACTGCCTGGGGCTAAGGCTGGTATGAGACATCATGACATTCACATTGCTCGAAACCCAAGCAATCATCACCACATCGTTCTTGGAGGCTACTGCTAGCCAAGGCCCAAGGCCTTGAAATGTAGTGCTACTGACGTAATATATAGTTTGATGACGTCAGCTCCTTACGACTGAATTTCGACATCCTTAGAAATCGCGCGGGTCAGGGTGAATTATAACATTTATTTTTGAAGTTTCTGTGGAAAAGAAACTTTTGAGAGTACCCAGAATATGTAATCGAAATCTTTTCTATTCAGAAAAAATATTGTTTAGCCATATTTTGGGTCATGTCACTCGGAATTTTGAGTGGAACAATGCAAGCATTCCTAAATAATTTCGACATCCTTGATTTAAAAAGAAATACTGTAGTTTTATCATGCTTTTGTGGTTTAAAATATATAAAATTAAAAATTCTGATGTCTTGGTTTGATAAAGTGATCCCAATATTGGATATTTGTTCAACAGTTTTTAAAAAATAATACCGAAAGAGGGAATCTTCACGGATCATGAAAATTGCACCTCTATGTATTTCTCGGAATATCTCCAAAGGCAGCCAAAATATTTCGATGAATTTCATGATGCTTTTAGAAAAATAACGAACAATTAAGGTAAAGTTAGTTTTTTTCTTTACAAACGCCGAATCTCTGCGTGATTTAAAGGTGGAGAATTTCGACATCCTTTTCACGCTCAGAGGGCCCGTTCACTCGCATTAGAAAAACCGTACTTGGCTACCGGTGTCGACAGGCTTGCCTGAATTTGACGCGAGATGTCTTTCTCAGCATTGTGAAAATGAATTTGCCGCAGTTGAGATTAGTGTTTGTGTACGTTTCTGGATTGCATGCAGGGTGTCGAAGCTCATACGTACGTTTGAAAGTTGGTAAGTTTTAAGTAGCCAGTGTTCGTATGTCTTAATGCTTAAGCAGACTAATTCTGAACCTCAACCTGTTGTTCGTTCTTTATTTCAATGAGGGTAGTATAATTCAAATTTGAGAAATCCAGGTACCTGGGTAAAGGTAAGTTATTAATTTCATGGTGGCCATTTGAATGGGTATTTTTATTGTGTGATTCCATGCTGCAATTTTTCCATGAATGCAAATGAAAACAGAGGGAGTGAATCCCGCTGATTTAGGTATAATTTCAAAAATAAGTTTGTTTGAAAACAGTTTGTTCAAATGGACAAGTTTTGGAATTTTCCCTCCCTTTTAGACATTTCAGCTTTTTAAAGGTTCTAAAGCAAGACCTATCTCACCCGAGGTATTGTTTTGGTAGGTAGGTATTCCAGACTTTGCCTTACGTATCTGTAGGTTTGCGGCTTATTAATGTATTCCCTTGCACGTTTCTGATGCTTTTATTTGGGAAAAATGCTGAACTCTGCTGGAGTTGGATTTGTGGGTTTCTCAAGTTGGTTTAACTTCTGTTAATTCAGTTAATTTCAATATTGGCCATCTCTTATTTGTTTTTGTATTTCATATGCATATGTTTTAGTACGTGTATTTGTTTTCCGAGATGTTCTGATCCTACATTTGCTATATCCCCCTTTTTGACAATTAATTTTGACCTCTTTTTTTCCCTGAATTTTTACATCCCACACTCTGCAGAAAAGTAATTTCAGGACACTGCAGGTCACTGTCAGTGGCGGATCCAAGGGGGGAAAAAGGCATTTGCCCCCCCCCAACGGAAAAGCTCGGGGCAAAACTATGTTTTTGCCCCCAAGTGTTTTTTCACCTCCTTTTTCCCCCGACTCCTTTTTAGTTTATAAGCAAGACTTTGGTGCTTCAACTCTCAACTTCAAACAGAACCAGTTAAGTTCAGTGGATATATTGGACCTTGGACTAAAAAAAGTATCTCGAGCCCATATTTTTCTTCCCGTGACGTTTTTTTCGAATCAAATACCCAAAATCCTATCGGAAAAAGATATTGTAGCACAGCTTTCACGGCGTGACTTTTTTCTTTCGACTTTTTACTTTGGTTTGCCCCTTCCAAACCCACTGTCTAGATCCGCCACTGGTCACTGTGCTATTTGCACTGCAACAAAACCAGCACCGTAAAGCACACAAGAGTATAAAACATGCGCTCTGGACGGCGGCATTCATTAACAATGGCCAGATTTAACGCTGGCTTAGAACTATACATTTGAAGAGATTCTATCATTCAACGTGCGTGGAAAAACTTGATAGCAAACACGAAAGACACGTTGCAATCCCATAAATGAACCGCTCTTGAAAGTTGTGAAATAAATCATGCCGACGGGATGCAAGGATGAAAATTGAGGCTCGGAAACGACGGCGCGAAATCCGAACATTTAAGGAGAAATTTGCGTTGGTGTGTCCTGAGCGAGCTCGGATTGAAACACAGAGAACGATGGGAGGCGTCTTTTCGAAATTACTCCTTTATCTCGCCCCTAAATTGGAAAGAGGGTAGAAAGCACACATGTTTATGTCTCCCATTTCCACTCACCTTCTGCGGTCCGGAGCACGCATCTACCACACTGCGCGGCGGGTACACACTGGCCAGTCTGCTGCCCCGGCACCGAGCGGCGGACACCCCGCGCAGCTATCACCGGCCACCAACGCCCTCTACCGCTGCCAGTTCCCGTGGCCAACGGCCACTGGCGTGGATGTTCAACCGAGAAGAGCTGGCTCTACTGGTTTTCGTGTATCTACCGTGGCGCTTAGTCGACAGGGAGCCGTAACCTCAACTTTGTAATGTTGAGTCTATCATATTCGGACCTGTTGTGACTCAACTTGATCAGGAGTCTATCATGATTCATCGGCTCAATTCCCGACAAATCACTGGCTCGATGAGCCATTTTCTGAGAAAGTGCTGACTCATTTAACTTAATGCTGGATGTTTCAGAGTCAGAATTTGCTTTCATTCTTAACTCATTCTCATGGTTGAGTCAGAGCCTAGGCTGAATGCTCTAAATGGGAATCAGGGTTGAGTCAAATCAGTGAGCGTCCGTCATTCAGTAAGATACAGCGAGTCAGTTGGAGAATGCAGTGTATCCGTACAGTGGCGGATCCAGGGGGGCAAAAAAGGCAATTGTCCCCCCAAACGGAAAAGCTCGGGGCAAAATTGTGTTTTGCCCCCCCCCAAAGTGATCGACCTCCTTTTTCCCCCGACTCCATTTTAGCTTGTAAGCAAAATTTTGGTGCTTCAACTCTCAACTTCAAACAGAATTAGAGAAGTTCAGTGTAAATACTGGGGCTTGGATAGGAAAAAATGTATCTTGAGCCCATATTTTTCACCCCGTGATGTTTTTTTTTTGCTTTTCGTCTCCAGTTCCCAAAATCCTACCGAAAAGGCATATTGTGGCGCAATTTTTCACTGGGCGACGTTTTTTTTTACCTTGGTTTGCCCCTCCCAAACCAACCGGCTAGATCCGCCACTGTATCCGTATCCCATCGCTGGGTGGGATAGAAACCTACTGATGCATGATCTCAAATTTTCCCGGAATTATTGACATGGTGACTTTATGGTACAGGCCTACAGTAAAAATACCTTGATATTTTAGAGTTTGAATGCAACACACACACACACACACACACACACACACACACACACACACACACACACACACACACACACACACACACACACACACACACACACACACACACACACACACACACAAACGACTAACTACAAATTGGTGTGTGGAAGTCATCAAAGCAAGGAGCAAAAGCGCTGCGAAAGCTGATTTTTCTGATTTGAAATGAGATTATTTAGGAGAAAATCACAATAAACTATATCATCCATGCTTAGCTAAAAACGGCATTTCATTGTACTTCCACATCTTATCCATGAATAAGATGTGGAAGATGGGACTGCCATTTTTATTTAAGACCAGCGACGCTCTAAGCTGGGATCCACCACTAAAGCTGGAGCTGCAGACTCCGCGGCAGAGAGTCACCGCGACATTGGGTGTCACAAATTTATATCAATGTATACGAGCAGAAACACCCAAAACATTGGGGGCCAACGTATATGTTTCAGTCGTTTCTTTCTTGTCAATGCCATAGGACTAATGGATAAGATCTTTAACCCACGCCCCGGTGAGCCTCCGAGCCACCTTCGCCCTATTGGGTGTTTGAACACGCCCCTCGAACTCGGCCCCTATACGGGATAGCAAAAAAAAACGCGAAAGCTGGTGGATAGTTCATGCAAATTCATGACGAAACTATGTTAGTCACTTTTTGACTCAGGTCTATATTGAGGTCAGGGCAGGTCAAAGAAACGGAGATTTTGAGTAGAGTTTTTGGCTCTAGCGTCTGACAGAGTTGAGTTAGAATCATTTTAAAAGCACCACTCGCTTCCTCTCGTCATGGCAAATCGAATGATGTATAATATAAAGTGCTGCGCCTACCGCATTATACTCCGTGAGCTGACGTAAAACTTCATGTCAGACGGGGCCATCTCAAGCCCTCCACAGCAACCCATTCTGTGACAAGAAAGGCCTTTTTGACCATCGAAACTTTTAAAGAGAGGATCCTTTGAACCACTGTGGTTCCCAGGGCCCTTTGTCGACATTAGGGACCTGTGTGGTCAGGTGGATCCTCTTAAACCGATAAGACCACTATGGCCGGCGGGTTTTTTAGCCGCGGGGCCCAGTGCGAGTCCCAGGGCCAGCTAAAGCCGTCAGGGCCCTGTGGACCAGGTGGGCCCTCTTTCAGCGAGGTTATTGTGCCTAGCAGGAACCACTCTGACCACTGGCATTGTGGCATTGTGGCCTCCTAAACTACAAAGGCCTTTGAACTAGCAGGACTGACTGTTCTCCACAGGACTTCCTATCGTCATCAGGGATCTCTCTGGTCAGCTGGAGACCCTACAGAGACATAGCCAAAGAAAGGATCTTGGGGCGGCGGCCCCCTGGAGGATGCACTGCCCAGCTGTACTATTCTCTGTATCCCGCCGTGGAATTTCATGTTAGACAGGGCACTCTCAAGCTCTCTCAGCTCTCTCTAGTTCTCCATTCTGTGATAAGCGGGGATCTTTTGACCATCAGAACCCTCTGAAAGAGGGCCCTCTGAACTACTGTGGCCTCCAAGGTCCTCCTGTCGACAAAAGGACCCGTTCTGGTCAGCTGAGTTCTCTTCAACCGATAAAGCCACCATGGTCAGCAGGGCACTTTGGGCACCAGGGCCCACTGCGACTTGCAGGGCCAGCAATAGCCAGCAGCGCTATAGCTGACCCTGAGCAGCTGTTCAGGGCTGTCTGAACAGCTGGGCCTTCTTTAAATAAGAATAAAATTGTGGTAAGCAGGAAAGTTTTTAGCCTGCAGGGCCCACTCCGACTATCAAGACCCTCGTTAACAGAGTAGCCTTTGAACCAGCAGGACCGACTGTTCTCCGTAGGGCTCTATATCGTCAGAAGGGCCCTCTCTAGTCAGCTGGGCCTTCTATAGACGATACCGAGGGCCCGGTTGGCCCTCTAAATCCAACGAACACCTGTGTAGATTGTAGACTACTTTAAAACAGCAGACAATTTGTGAACCGCGAGATGTTTTGGGGTTATATTTCCTCTGTAACCGATCTAATCTATAGCCAGCACGGTCCATTGTAACCCACAGGGCTGTCCACAAGCAGCAGAACCAACTGGTCCCTCCTTTTAACCCTTGCCCCAGTGGGAGTTGTTTGAACACCCCCTCGGGTTTTTCCGCCGGCACGAATAAACGGCGGCGCGAAGCGCTGCCATACTAGACTCAGCTTTTTTATCAATTCCACAACTTTCCCCCAAATTTTAAGGCTGAATCATCTCTGGTCAGCTCACCAGGACAGGTCAACTCACCCCACCTCCAAAAATGCTTAAGATGGCATATGTAAGAAAAGGGTGAATTTATCCAATTGAAATATATCCACATAGTGAGCCCATCGAGATTTACGAAATATATTCCAGGATTTTTCATGTACATGGCCTAGGGTCAGGCACGGATCATGACCTCTCCATTTAAAATGCATGAGAAGAACGGAAATTGGCCGAAAAATTGCTCTATTTCTGTAGATACCGCTTGGAATACCTCCGTATTCTCCAAATCATGGTATTCTAGGCCTTTTTCCGTTCATTTTCCGTTCAGGTTCTTTTCCGTTTACAGGTCCTCATGTTTTGAGATTGCTCCCACTAGGGAAATTCAGGGATAATTCTCTTTGCTGATTTTGCTTCATTTACGTCAATTAATTTCCGTTTCCAGGCTTGAGGCATTTAACCCTCGCGCCGGGCAGGGTGTTTGATCACCCCTCGGGATTTTCCGGCGGCACGAAAAAACGGCGGCGCGAATCGTCACCGTACTTAGCGCACTTTATTCTTGATCAATGTCGCAACTTTCCCCAAAATTTTAAGGTTGGGTCCTCTCAGGTCAGGTCACTAGTGCAGGTCAAGTGATCTCACCTACAAAAATGTTTATGGAGGCATAAGTAAGAAAAGCGTGAATCTGTCAAATTGAAATTTATGCCACATAATGGCCCCACCGAATACTTCAACATTTATTCAGGGATTTTTCATATCGATGGCCTAAGGCCAGGTACGGATCATGACATTTCCATTGGAAATGCATGGGGAAAGCAGTAATTGGGCTGTATTAGTGTAGATAAAGCTGACAATACCTTCATTTTTCCAAATCGTAGTATCCTGGGCCACCTTTTCGGTTTATGTTGCAATTTTCGACCTGTGACCTCTGATAGGACAACTGGGCTACTTAAGCAGATTTTCGGACTTGGGCCAATAACTTACAGGACCATGGCATCAAGCTGCATTCTCTCAGCTTCCTGCACGCCTGCTTCTGCGGATGCGAGGTGCGCTTAGGGGGAAGGAGAGGGCGCAGTTTGCTGGTGAGTTGTTAGTAGAGAAATTGAAAATTAGTAGACTTTGCAGTTTATTTGGGGGAAAATAGGAAGGGGCATGAGAGGTGCCGGAGGACGGTCTGTATAACACCTACAGATGTCTTAAATTATATTAAACCGCTGGTTCTTATTTTAAATTCACAACATGTTACTTGAAAAAATCACAATACAGTACTAAAAGGGCACAAGGAATTGAACAGATGGACTGTTTTTATAATCTGCTCTAACGGTAATATTCCTATCCTAACGATAACTGTTTGAGCTCGTGATCATATTCAACAGATATCTACGTACAGTCTGGTTACCAGAGTTTTAAAGAAGCTCTTACTTAGTCGCACGTCTGGCAGGTCTCTAATATTACTAGCTATAATTTTGTTCCATGCCTTAGGGGCTGACACAAAAAGGAGAATTTTCGGTACATTGTCTGGGCGTATGGGACTTCAAAATGTTGGGCGTTTCTGGTACTGTGCCTTGATTGATCCATGTGCGTCCAAGTCAGCCGTTCTGACAATGCTGCGGGAAATGAATTTTGAGCAAGTTTATGAAGAATTTCTAATTGTGAGACTTGTACTAGATCTTTTAACTTTAAAATTTTGTATTTTTTTAAATAGGGGAGTTGTGTAAGCCAGGCGGTCGGCTTGATCTATCATGCGAATTATTCTCTTTTGGAGCACTGTTAGCTTGTTTAGTTTGTAATCGAACGTACTTCCAAAAATGGGAAGGCAATATCGAATGAAGGGCAAGATGAAAGAATTATACAGCAGGAGGGTATGACTTGGGTTTAGAATATGTTGAGATCTTCTTACCAGTCCCGCTCCGCGCGATTGTGTTTTTTTTACATTTCTGATGTGATCCGTCCACCTTAGATCCTCATTTATATTGATTCCAAGATATTTTGTAGAAAATTTACGCTGAAGGTAGTTGCCATCAACGGTGAGAGCGAGGTCAGGTTTTGGGGTGGGGAAAATAGTTGGTGATTTGACTTTTTGACGTTTAGGGACAGCCCATTACAGCAGAGCCAGCTCTTGATTTCGGTCAGGCTATTGTTAATGATTCTTTGGAGATATTTCATTTTCCGCGGTAAAGAAGAGGGCCGTATCATCAGCAAAAAGATAGAATTTTGGTATATTAGAGCTCCTGTGCATATCATTGACATATAGAAGAAATAGGAGCGGGCCAAGCACACTTCCCTGCGGTACTCCCATAGGGAGTTGCCTAGGGGAGCTCGAAATAATTCGTTACATTTAACATATTGAGTACGATTTTCAAGGTAAGTCCGGAAGAAATTTAAAGAGGTTCCACGGATGCCGTAACAACTTAATTTGGAAAGCGGAATTTGGTGCTTAACAGTATCGAATGCCTTGCTGAAATCTAAATAAATGGCAGCTGATTTTTTTTGGAGACCTTGGCAGAAGTGATGTCATCATAAAGTAGGGAAATAGGCATAAATGTACTTTTGTTTTTTTGGAAGCCGAACTGTTTTTTTTAAACATTGTTAGCAGTCAGAAATTCGGTTATTTGGTAGTGAACAATTTTCTCAAGAACCTTCGAAATGACTGGGAGAATCGATATTGGGCGATAATTGTCAAAAGTTGATCTGTCCCCGGATTTGTGAATTGGAACCACTAATGCAATTTTTAGTTCATCCGGAAAGATTCCCTGGGTCAAACAAAGATTAAAAAGATGGGTTAGATGAAAAGATATTGTGGGGCATAAAAGTTTCAAAATTTTGGAGCTGACTCCCTCATAGGCACCACCCTTTTTCCCAAGCGACAAAATTATTTGTTGGACAGTTTGGTTGTCTACTGGGTGGAAGTCAAATTGGGGGTAATTTACATCGTTGAGGTAAGTTAGTGGATCCAAGGTGGACGGCGGGAGGGCGTTGTCAAGGCGAGTCCTTAAGTTAGAAAAAAGTGCATTGAAGTTATTTGCTATTTCTAGGGGATTATTCACTGTTTTGTTGTCCAATTTGAAAAGGTCAGGAAGGTCCTTTTTAGTCTTGTTTTTCCGAGTTAAGGTGAGAAGAGTGGCCCAGAGTTTCTTTGAATCAACTTTATCTTCCTCCAGCTTTCTTTGGTAGTAGATTTTCCTAGCATTTTGAATGATACTTGTAAGGATATTTTTATATCTTTTATATGCTGTTTCATCGGATTTAGATTTAGATTTTATAAATTTTTGGTACAAATCTGCCTTCTTATTTACACATTTCAGGAGACCATATGATATCCATGGTCTAATTGGTGCTTTTCGTCGAGCTTTGTTTTGGATTGAGTGTTTTTCACTTCATCTATAAGAGCTGTTTGGAGAATATTTGCGGCCAAAATGGGATCATTAATTTGGAAGTAGTTGCCCAGCCTTAGGAGTAATCCTTCTTTAAGGGCATCCAGCTTTCTGAAATCAAATGAGCTTGAAGACTTCTGGTCAGTGTGCAAGATTTTGAATGAGGTAATTAGCTTGATAGTTATTGGAAGATGGTCACTTAAATCTGCAATTAGTACGGAGGAAGACTTTATAATGGATACATCGTTGCAAAAGTTATCAATGAGTGTTTGGGAATCAGAACAAATCCTAGTGGGCACAGAAATACATGGGTGAAGCCCCTGTGCAGCTAATAAGTGCAAGAAATAAGCAGTGGTTTCAACATATTTACATTTTAGTAGGTCAAAATTGAAGTCACCTCCCAGGACACACACCCTCCCTTCACTGGAAATTTTATCAAGAGATGACTCAAGGTAATCAAAGAATATACCTGAAGGAAATGATGGGGATCTATACACTGAGCCCATTATGAGATGAAATGGCAAGACATTCTGAATTTCTAAAAAAAACAGATTGGTGTTGGAGCGATTTGGACTCCAGGTCATACCTCCTGCTGTAAATGATATGCTTGTTTATGAAAATACCTGCCCCCTTTCGTTTATATTCTGAAGGTGATGAGATTTCGAGATTGAAGCCTGGAAGTTGGTAAGAATCTATCAGTTCAGTACTTAACCAAAGTTCAGTGAGTAGGATTATCAGTGGTTGTTTCTCTAGTTGGGATACAAATGCCTGGAGGGAATCAAAATTTTTGGGGTGGGACCTAATGTTGATGTGAATAATTGGGAAAGCACCAGTCGCAGGGGAAGTTTCATTATATCTTTCTATAGTTTGGTAATCACATGCCTCAAGAATTTGTGTGTAATTTCGTAGCCCTATATCATTGTCATTATTATGATAAGCAAAATCTGGGAGAAATCTGGCATTGGGGCAACTATGTTGTAGCGACCGTATTTTGGTTTTGGTCAATAAGGGCAGTCAATTTGGGTTTATCGAAAGCTGAATATATAGGGTAAGCACGTATCTAGCCAACACTCAGGCCTGCTGGACTGGGTGAAAAGGGTGTGGTGGAAGAAATCAGACAGCAATGTTACCTTATTGTTGGACCAGCTAAGATAAATTACCTATCCAAGCATTGGAAGTTGATTTTTATTTTCCAGACTTGTCCCACACAGCGACCGTAGATTTAACACCAACTTAAAGAGTAGATGAGGCATATAATAGTAAAAGGTGTTCACTTTGAATTCAAACCTTGAATCACAATTTTGTAACTATTTAACTCTTTCTGGCAATACTGGGCATGGCAGTGTGCTGCAGGGAGATTAGACATCATCAGTGGTACCTGTTGTGGTGAGAGGTGACATCGGCCGTCCAATTGCAGACTCACCAATCACCATGCCAGGAGGAGGCATATGGAGGGGGGGCGTATAGGAGCGGAGGTCGATGGGCAGGGGGTGTTTTAACCAGGGATGCGGAGCCGATAAAATTTTGGACGGCTCCGGCTCCGGTCCGGGGTTATGATTTCGGCTCCGGCTCCAGCTCCGGGTTCAAGTGTCCTAACGGCTCCGGCTCCGGCTCCGGCTCCGGCTACGGGCAAAATAGTCGGCTCCGACCGGCTCCGGCTCCGGCAATGTACCTATATCCAAAATGTGATCGACACATTCTCAAGGGCGTGGAAGTCCATCAGATACAAAGTGATTATGTATTTTTATGAATGAAAAATGGCGACTGGATGAACGAACGCTCTTGACCAGATGCCAAAGGCCAGTGAACCTCAAAACTGGACCAACCTACACTGCAGTGTATTCGTATAGCAAACTGCACTGCACTGTTATGACAAACAGAAATATGGGTCAGTAGGGTCGTTAAAAAACAATTATTTTACTTTTCAGACTCGAATCCAATTTTTCCCATTATTTATTCAATTCTGATTTCAATGAGCTACATTCCAAGCATATACGACAGCGGGAAAGATCGCCTCAAAACGGTTAAAGATTTCATGGTTCAGGAGCGATTCGCCGCCCGGTGTTGCAATCTCCCCTTGTTAAATTGGCATGAAAAGGATGCATAACATACCAATAAAGACAGCGTGGCGTGTGCGTGCGTATAAGAGCGGTAGATGGGATTTAACATGCAGGCTTTTACTTGTGAGATGTATTTGCAGCGCAATACAAATACATGTTATTCCACAAAAGACCTGAAATTAAATGGTTCAGCACCCTAGTACTCTAAATCCCGACAGAACAGAAATGCCTTCCGGAGGCGAACCTTTCTCTGACAACATTCGTTGGAGAACGTCATTGGGGCAGGTGCTGCTCCCTATTCTCCCGAGGACTATTTAAGAGCTCTGATACTTCTAGAAGAGGACCCTGCTGCATATTTTTACCCTTTAGATGGCTCACGAAATCTTCCACCAGCCTTACACCGCGTTCTGTGGGATCGTTCACCACATTAAGTTCTGGAATACCTTGAAACAGGAGAAACTATACCAGTCACCAGCTTCTTAACGGAGCAATTTCTGGTCAGAATATTTCAGTTTCAGGCTATCGAATACCAGCCAGCTGTCAGGAGTGACAAGGTGGCTGAGGCTTTGTACCGAGCATTCATCGAGCTCTTCATAGTCTCTATCGGAAACTTACGCTTGCCCTCGTCAAATGTGAATTGTTTGCTGTTTTGACCAATTGTTGTGCGACTGGCTCCTTAAACCAAGGTGGTGGTTCTCACCAGCGGGACAGAATATAACTTCCTGTGCTCAGATACCACAGCTGATGGCAAAGTGATTTCAGCACATTCAGGGCGATTTCTATATTATTTAATGAAAACACTGCACTGCATTTTATGGATAGATTTCAGGCTCATCGAAGGCTCTAAAGCTGACTATCCGTGACGGAGGAACCCAGATACATGGTTTAGAACCACTTATAAGGAAAGCCGCCAACCCTTTCGGGGTCTGGAGTGGCTCAGTCGGTTAGCGCTTGCGCTCGGCTCAGCCAATGGCATTCTGTATGTGCTGGGTGTCGTGGGTTCGAGGCCACCCAGAGGCAGAATCTGGCGCCCTGCTCTAGCTCAAGCTAATTCTTTCCCTCTCACCTCTGATCCCATATGAGCTTATGACCTTAACAGTTGATGCGTTGTTAAACACCAAAAAATATAATATTCAGTCTTTAAGTGTCTTCTGGAATGATGAACGGAATCTGACTTAGTAGTAGCACGCACTTCATGCCATAAATGTCCTATATTCCATGAATATGGCTTGCTGGTGGGCTCCGGGTCTTCTAAACAGACATTTGTTGGAGACAACCTCTCCTGACAGACACACGTAAACCAGCTTGCGCAATTCGTGATTATCTTCTCAAGGAAAAACAGAGCTGGCATGTCTTCCAGAATCAAACCTCTGGCCGGGCCTGATGATCCAGGAACGTTCCCTGATAGGTTTTCCAATAAATATACTCCGGCATTGTGTAGAGGCGCTGAAGTCAATGTGCAAACGCAACTGTTATTTGTGACCACAAAGTTATAATCTGCCTCGCAAATAAAAATCACAATGTTGGTGGTAAAAAGGCAGTGACACAGTACCTGGCCTAAACAGCAAAACCATCCACCTTTCAGATGAAGAGCTCGGCTTGGTACCAGGCCTCTGCCAATTTGTCATTCCTGAAAGCTGGCTGGTATTCGAGTGCCTGAATTTGAAATATTCTGACATGAAATTGCCCCGTTGAGAAGCTGGAAACTAGTATAGCTTCCCCTGTTTCAAGGTATTCCAGAACTTACTGTCGTGAACAATCCCACAGAACGTGGTGTGAAGCTGGTGGAAGATTTTGTGAGCCATCCAAAGGAAAAATATGCACCAGGGTCTTCTTCTAGCAGTATCGAGCTCTTAACACGCGCATTGACGGGGGTCTGAGCCACCTTCGCTTTGACGAGGAGGGCGGGTACCGCCCCCCCTAAGATCTCGAGAACCACGGTAGGTAGCGAAAAATGATAAACGGCGTTGGGTAGCTCATCCACTTCTCCATCCAAAATATTTGAACCATTTTTTCAAGTTACATTTGAGGTCACGAGAGGTCAAAACATCCCGTCGTAGGGATAACATATAAATTAAGTTTTTCGGTCATTAAATCTGAACAAGTAAAGATAAAGCAAAACGACTTAAACCATATGAATCCTCGCAGCAAGCCAAATTGAATGATATATAACTTGACCTTGCTAGGTCAAATCAAGGATTTGACCTGACCTGAGGTCAGGTCAGAGTCAAATTATATAAAATGCATATCAATAGAACTGGAAAGCCAAGGAGAGTCTAATGCAGCTAAAATAAACGCTCTATCACCATCGGTTACTGAGTTATTCAGTAAAAACCATTTTCCTATGTATTTCCCATGGAGAGGTCATGCCTCGTACCAGACCCTGGGTCATCGATATCAAAAATACCGGAACATATTTTAGAGAACTCGGTGGGCCCATTATGTGATATGAGTTCAACCAGATAAGTTCACCCTGCTTTGACTTATGCTATCTTAAACTTTTTTGAGGTCACGTCACTTGACCTGTACTGGTGACCTGACCTGAGATGACCTAACCTTAAAATTTTCACAAAAGTTGTAAAAATGATGAGAGAAAAGGGATGCCAGGTTCTGTTCTGTCGGGATGTAGAGTACTAGGGTGCTGAACCATTTAATTTCAGGTTTTTGTGGAATAACATGTATTTGTATTGTGCTGCAAATACATCTGACAAGTAAATGCCTGCATGTTAAATCCCATTTACCGCTCCTATACGCACGCACATGCCACGCTGTCTTTACTGGTAGGTTATGCACCCCTTTCATGCCAATTTAACAGGGGGAGACTGCAACGCCGGGTGGCCTATCGCGCCTGAAACATGAAATATTTAAACGGTTTGAGGCGATCTTTCCCGTTGTCGTAGATGCTTGGAATGTGGCTCATTGAAATCATAATTGAATATATAATGGCAAAAGTGGGATCGAGTCTGAACAGCAAAAATATGTTTTTTACGACCCTAATGGGTCAGACATGCCCGCAAACCCACATAAAAAATCAAAGATACAACGATCAAGTAAAGCTTGGACGGCCCGCAAATAAAAATTTCGCTGAGCTAACAGTGTTCAACATCAAAAAACACATCAGATAGGCTGATGGCATAATTCCTTTTCGAGAAAAATCGAAACCAACCACCCTACTGCCCAGGGCCCAGCAGCTGGTTCGCTCACTACACCACCCAATCGCGGTTGGAGCGGAGCAGCAACATTGCCTCCAATATGTCAGCTCTTAGTCTGGACCTGAGATCAGTAAGCAGTAGCCTCATCGCAGAGAACAACCTCTTCACGGACACCTGAGTAACTGGTAGCGCGGTCATTACCAGGCTAGCCCGTTGGATGATGGCTGGATATCTATCTAGATGTTCCATACGGTCGCCCCCTTTAGGCGACCCAGGTTTTTGAAGTCGGCTAGTGCCGCATCGAGTGACGAGGATGCTGTTTTCTGCGCCTTTTGCCCTCGGTTCTCGACAGACCTAGTATAAACTACTTCTCCGAGTACATGATAGCTCTCCTGTGGGGGGGGGGGGGTGGGAGCAAATATTTTATTGCTCGACAGACCTAGTGTAAACACCTTTCTAAAAAAATTATTCGGCCTTTGGGGGGCCAAAAGATAGTCTGCCCCCCTTCCAGGGCTTTGGAGGGGACCATGGCCGAAATGGCCTTCCCCCTGCGTCTGCCAACAGGAACGGATGCAGGCCGACTGTATGGGGTAAATCGTGAAAAACATATGTTTTTTTAAGAAAATCGGAAAAATCGCCAAAAATTGGGCGTTTGGGCGCAAATGCCTTTTTGCCCTCCCCCTTATGGATCCGCCAGTGTCCGCCAATGTTTTCATTTGCTGCTAATTTCTGCCCATGCTAAATAGCCGGAGCGCATCCCCTACCCGAGAGTGAGAACGTCAACGGAATACCTTAGTTGCAATATTTCACGAATATCGATATATATAACATATTGAGAAATGTAATATTTCAGGTGAATCAATGTGTTTCCATGCGGCATCTCACGAGGTAAGGTATGACCATTTCACGTTTGATTTTTGGTAATTTTAGAGCTCTTTGGGAGCCGGAGCCGGACCCTTTCTGACGGCTCCGGCTCCGGCTCCGATCAAAAGTGTTTCGGCGGCTCCGGCTCCGGGCAGAATGGTCGGCTCCGACCGGCTCCGGCTCCGGCTCCGCATCCCTGGTTTTAACACCCCCCACCATGGCGAATGTAGCTCGGAGGCCCACCGGGGTGGGTGTTAACACCCGCCCCGGTGGGTCTCCGAGCCACCTCCGCCCAGCGTGGGTTTAAACAACGCCTTGTGTGAGATAAACCTTCAGATGTAGTGCAAAGAAAGTAGGCGTTTCACATTTTGGGGAAATAAATGGATCCCTGAAGTAAGGAAATCTTAAAAACACCCCTCGATATCGGCTCCTATGCGAGAGAGCGAACAAACGTGAACGCTGGCAGATAGCTCATAAGAATTATTGAAGAAACTGTATCTGTCACTTTTTAACTCAGGTCAATATTGAGGACATTGAAAGTAAAAGAAGCTTACAGGTTAAAGAAGAGGCCCTCTCTCTCTCTCTCTCGCTCTCTCTCGAGAGAAGAGAGAGCTCTCTTGCGAGAGAGCGAACAAACGTGAACGCTGGCAGATAGTTCATAAGAATTAATGAAGAAACTGTATATGTCACTTTGTCACTCAGGTCAATATTGAGGATATTTGAACTAAAAAGAAGCTTACAGGTTAAAGAAGAGGCTCTCTCTCGCTCTCGCTCTCGCTCTCTCTCTCTCTCTCTCTCTCTCTCTCTCTCTCTCTCTCTCTCTCTCTCTCTCTCTCTCTGTACCACACATAATGGGCCCAAAGAGTGCTACAACATAATTATATCCCGGGATTTTTCATATCGATGACCTAAGGCCAAGTACGAACCATGACCTCTCCGTTGGAAATACATAGGAAATACAGAAATTGAGCTGTATTTGTGTAGATTCATCTGAGTATACCTTCGTATTCTCCAAATCGTAGTATCCGGGCCCATTTCCAGGATCATGTTGCATTATTTAACCTGTGACTTCTGAGAGGTCATCTGGGGCTATTTAAGCAGTTTTCATACTTGGTCAATAACTTTGCATGAAATGAGGATACAGTTTTTATCTTGATATCATTGCGTTGAGATTGCTATTGCCAGTCGGTTGGTATGCATATTGACTATGCTAGATTAAAAAGTGTCCTTGACCCAGGGCATTTTTTAAGGAAAAGTCAGTGGGGGGCATTTCGTGTGCTGGCCATTGTAGTGCCTTTAGAGGATCAATACCCCATTTTGAAGGGGGTTTAACAAATTTTGGACGCGTTAGTGTTAAGAAATGTTTCTCAATTTTTGTGTTATTCCATGTCTAGAGAATATAGATGCTGCACAGGGCTGCCAGGTTTTTTGGGTGGAAAAGGTCAAATCGAATTAGTAAAAAGGGCCAAAAAGGGCAAAAGTTTATTTTTACTAAAATAGCCAAATAAACACCACAAAAGCCAGGTTTGAGGCTAAAACGACCCCCAGCGCAAGTCATAAACCCACAGAAAAAGCGACTTGGATCAATGTTTAACACGCGCATTGACGGGGGCAGGTAACCGCCCCCCCCATTTAGATATGTTAATGTCGGTGCGTAGCGCCGCCGTACTTGGCATAACTTTTCCCTGATCATTTTTACAACTTTTGTCAAAATTTTAAGGTTAGGTCATGTCAGGCAGGTTACCAGTACAGGTCCAGTGACCTGATCTAAAAAAAGTTTAAGATAGCATACGTCAGAACAGGGTCAACTTATCCTATTAAAACTCATATCACATAATGGGCCCACCGAGTTCTCTAAAATGCGTTCCGGTATTTTTGATATCGATGAACTAAGGTTGGGCACGAGCCATGACCTCTCCATTGGAAATGCATGCGAAAAATAGTTTTAAGTGAATAACTTAGCAATCGTTAAATATAGAGCGTTTATTTTAATTGCATTAGATTTGCCTTGTCATTGTGGTTCTAGTGATATGCATTTTGCCTAATTCAACCTTGACTTAACCTCAGGTCAGGTCAAATCCTTGTTTTGACATAGTGTTCTGGTCTCATCAGGGAGACACCTGAATTCCGTATGTGCGGTTTATTGCGGTGGAGGCAGCGGCAGGCCGGAGACACGCACACACACACACCGACCGCCTGACCCGTGAGGCGGGTCAAGACACGGCTCTAGCGTGACGTCACGCGCCAGCTGGCGTCTGATAGGGAAGCGCCAGACAACCGATGCAGCCAACCTAGTGGCGTCAAATGAAACCCACACACGCCCCTCATGTTCGCAAATGCGGGTTACATGCGAACACAACATATCCCGAACACATACGGCCACGCAAGTCCGTAAACACTTGGATTGCCCGCAGTTTTACATGCACTCGATGAGGTGATCGGGTCCCCTCCGCGTGCGCTGTGATCGGCGCGGTCCCGTTGTGACGGGCGACGCTGCGTTGCAGGCCGCACGCAGGGAAGTGGCAGGTCCAACCGGTGTCACCAGAGTGGGGGACGTCAGGGAGGCACTAGATGTCGCTCTGGTGCTAACGTCAGTTGGTGCTGCATCAGGTTTCCTCATAGGACGCATCGGAGGTGTCAGGCACGGTAGGCTGATGCCGCGCTCTGGTGCCAGAAGGTCGTCCGGAACGGCGTGACCGAAACGCCTACGTAGGTGTCGGCGGTTGCGGCTGAGGACGCGGCCGCTGGGCATCTTGATGAAATATCGACGATTTCTGCTGAGGTCCACTATTTCGCCGAGACGATCCCAGCGCTTGGTGGCTTGGTCTTGTACGGCGACCCTGGTGCCGACTTGCAGGACTGGTAGGTCAGTGGCGCGGGAGTTGTAGTGAGCTTCTGTACGCTCCTGGCGACGGGCGGCAGCAGCGTCTGCTGCGTCAGCTGACGTCTGCCACTCTGCTGCAAAGTTGCGCCTGTGGGCTTGTACGAGGTCCCTCACAGGCCGGCCGTAGAGGATCTCGGCAGGGCTGCGACCACTGGGACCTGGAGTGTTGCGATGTTGCAGGATACCCTGTACCCAGAGCTCTTGGTCCAGCTGTCTGCTCTTGAGGATTCCAGCAGCGGCGGATGAGCTTTTTGGTGGACTTCACTGCTGCCTCAGCTCTTCCGTTTGACTGAGGATATTCTGGCGATGAGGTGCAGTGCCTGACTCCCCATCTTCGCAGGAAGTCCTGGAACTCTTTTGACGTGAACTGAGATCCGCCGTCCGTCCACACTGTGCTGAAGACGCCAGCCATGCAGAAGAGGTCGCGGACGCTCTGTACAAGCTCTCTGGCGGTTGCATGTCGTCCCATGTCGGTGACGCACTGCCAACCTGAGCAGTGGTCGACTGAGATGAGAAACTTGTGGCCTCCATAGTCTCCGAAGTCCATAGAAACTTCCTCGAAAGGCCTGGACGGGGCGGGTCGGTGAAGCAACGTCTCCTGAGGCAGAGACGGCAGGTCTCGTTGGCAGGGTGTGCATCGTCGCACAACGTTTTTGATGTCATTGTCGATGCTCGGCCAGTACACGACTTGGCGAGCTCGTTGCTTAGTCTTCTCTTTGCCGAGATGACTGCTGTGCAGCTGCTGAAGGACTTGTTTCCTCAGCGCGGCTGGTACCACGAGGCGACGCCCGTAAACGATGAGGTCGTCGTCGACGGTAAGGTGCACGTGGACGTTCCAGTATGGTCTCAGCTCAGCAGGTAGGTCAGCTTTCCGGCTGGGAAAGCTGGAGATGATGGCGTCACGAAGAAGCTGATAGGTGCTGTCCTCTTTTGCGGCTGCACGGACTTTGTCGATGTGCAGATCGTCGTCAGCGACGACTGCCAGTATGGATGTTGGAGAGAAGTCCTCCATATCTGGTGAGAGAAGTCCTCCATATCTGGTGAGAGAAGTCCTCCTCGTCATCCTCCCCCGCGACGGCGACGGGACTCCGAGAGAGGGCGTCGGCAACGACGTGCTGTGCGCCCTTACACCAGTGCGCGGTAAATGCGCCCAGCTCACCCAGCTTGAACTTCAAGCGCTGCAGGCGAGGGTTCTCCAGCTCGTCCAGCATCTTCGAGTTGAGGATGGGCACGAGAGGCTGGTGATCGATGAACAGGTCAAAGTGGGCCAGGCCTGAGAGGAACAGGCGGCACTTGAAGAACGCCCACGCAACTGCGGTGAGTTCCAGCTCCACAGCGGCGTAACGGGATACCGTGTCCGTGATAAAGCAGGAGCCGGCCTGCTCGAGTCTCCACGTGCCGTCGTCCTGCTTCTGCTCCAGCAGGAATCCGAGGCCGTGAAGGCGACTGGCGTCGGTTGAGAGGCGTGTTGGCAGACCGGGGTCGTAGAAGGCAAGCGTCTGTACTGAGGACAGTGCCTCCCTTGCCTTCAGGAAGGCCTCCTGAGGAGTCTCGTTCCAGCAGAACTTGCGTTTGACGCTGAGGAGAGGCCGCAGGGACTACAGGTGACTAGCGACGGCTTCAGAGAAAGGCGCGATCTGGTTCACCAGGCCGAAGAAGTCACGCAGACCACTGATGTCTGTCGGTGCAGGGTACTGTCTGATGGCGTCAGTGAGCTTCGGGTCCGGCTTGTACCCGTTCGATGAGACTACGAAGCCGGCGAACTGAACTGACGAATGCATAAACTGCACCTTCTTCGGGTTCAAAGAGACACCCTGTCCTTGGCAGCGTTGAAGGAACAGACCGGCCCGGCTCAGGAACTCTTCCTTCGTCCTGCCTTAGACGATCACAACGTCAACCAGACGCTGAATTCCAGGAAGGCCATGGAAGCACTGGTCCATGCGGCGGTTGTAGTGCTCACTGATTGACGACACGCCGTAGGGGGCGCGCTTGTTCATGTAGCGGCCGAAAGGACTGATGAAGGTAGTGAGACGTTGACTCTTGAAGTCCAGGGGGCACTGGTGATATCCCTTCAGCGCGTCGAAAACGCCGAAGTACTTGGCTTCCTCCAACACGATGGAGTTGACACACCCCATAGGTGTGTTGGACTGGTACCGCTCGCGTAAGACGGAGTCGTTCAGTTTCGAGAGGTCCACGCAGAGACGGACGCCTTCTCCGTTTTTTTCGCGTGACCACGATGGGAGCGCACCAGTCAGTAACCTCAGTGACTGGTGTGATGATGTCATTATCTTCCATCTTCTTCAGCTCTTCAAGGAGAGACTCGCGTAGAGCGAAGGGGATCCGACGAGGTGCGGTGATGGCGTACGGGGTGGATTCTGGGCGAATCTGAATCTTAAATTCTTCTCCAGGCATGACCTTGACGACGCCGTCGAACACGTCGGAGAACTCAGAGAAGATGGCATCTCTCTCTGGGTTCAGTGGTGTTGCTGTAGGCGATGTAACAGCCGGTGTGGGAAGTCCACGTACAGTAGCAGTACTGGCGAAAGCCGTTGCTGAAGGCGCTGTCGAAGTGCATGTTGAAACGGCTGCTGGCAGTGCTGTAGAAGCGCGCACTGGGCTGGCGGCTGGCGGCGCAGCACGGGTGCGCACTGGGAAATCTTCTGATGTCCCGGCGGGAGCGCATGCTGAAGCGCCCGCTGGAGGCATCGTTGGAGGCGCAGTGGGAGCGCGCGAGGAAGCGGTCGCCGCAACGCTGGCGTGCGTGGTGGAACGTGCCGCTGAGGACTCGGCAGGGGCTGTCACTGCATATGCTGAAGGAGCTGCTGGACGAGTTGTGGCAGAGGTGGTGCCACGTGCTAACGTAACAGGCGAAAACCGGTCCGGAGCGTGGCGAACCTCTGCAGGAGTTGCTGAAGCTGACGGCGGGATCTGAGCCGGGTAACCTGTAGGCAGTATGCGGAGGTCACGAGTCACTCTCCATGATAGAAGAAGACCACTGACTCCCTGTAGAAAGTGGATATCGTCGGCAGCGACGACGTTTCCGTACTTGAACTCTGCTGGTTTCATGCCGTAAACTCGGATAGTTCTGCCGTCAGCAGCTCTGGGCTTCTCAGTAGAAGTCTTCAGGTTGTCGACGTCGCCACCGATGGCGGTCAGGAAGTCTGTGCCAGCCACAGTGATGTCGGCGCCGCCGTCTGGGAGGGCTGACACGGTCACAGCTGTACCCTCAATTAGGTCTGTGACACGCAGCTGGATTTTCGGAGCGCCGTTCCGAGAAGTGGATGCTATGATGGCTGCGGTGTGGGAACCTGCGTAGCTTCCCGCTGTCTTGCCAGAAGCAGGCTGATAGCTGTGCCGGGCTGCTTGCGTCTTACTACTACGACAGACGTGCTTGAAGTGGCCAAGTTTTCCGCAGCCGTGACAAGGCTTGCCGCGGGCAGGGCAATCGGACGCGGGCGGGTGAGCTCGGCCGGCCGGGTGATCCTGCAGGCTGCGCCATGTTCTGGTCTCATCAGGGAGACACCTGAATTCCGTATGTGCGGTTTATTGCGGTGGAGGCAGCGGCAAGCCGGAGACACGCACACACACACACACACTGACTGCCTGACCCGTGAGGCGGGTCAAGACGCGGCTCTAGCGTGACGTCACGCGCCAGCCGGCGCCTGATAGGGTGGCGCCGGACAACCGATGCAGCCGACCTAGTGGCGTCAAACGAAACCCACACACATAGCTACGCCATATTATATATCATTCGATTCCACTTGCTGCGAGGATTCATATAGTTCACATTGTTTTGCTCCATCATTGCTTGTTCAGATGTAATGACCGAAAACCTTCATTTCCATGTTATCCCTGTGATGGCATGTTTTGACGTCTGGTGACCTTAAATGTGACCTGACAAAAACGGCTCAAATGTTTTCGATAGAGAAGTATATGAGCAGCCCAACGCCGTTTATCGTTTATCCCTGTCTAGCGTGGTTCTCGAGATCTTAAGGGGGGGGCGGTTACACCCCCCCGTCGAAGTGAAGGTGGCTCAGACCTCCGTCAATGCGGGTGTTAAAACAATTGTTGACAGTTTGATATCGACTTGACGCAATGTCTTTACCACACTACCCATCAAATAGGAAGCTAGGGGTGCTACTCCAACCCCGCGTGGCCATCGAATGATTATATCCACATAACCAGAAGATTTCTTAGCATCATCAATCACCCCACCCCCCTCCCAATTTTTTACTAACAATTTCCTGATCTCAGTCAAAATGGGAGTAAACCGGAAATTTGTATAGCCAGCCGCTGCGGAAGGCAACAAGGAGCCCAAATTAGAAAAGTGTTTGGTACTAACGTGGAAAGTTTTCTGTCAGCATCAGCTTGAAGTTTGGCTAGCCCACTCACTTTTTTGTCGGTGGCGACCCTTATTTATGCACCACAACAATAAATAACTTCATACCACCACACCAGCAACCAGTCTTACGCACTTTGACTACACCGTGTCCCTTCTAATCCACGAACGAGCTCTTGGCGCTGACAACTGACTGCGTGTGAAATGAGAGCATCATGCAATGTCACGGTACTGGCTGGGATGTGGGCTTCCGGTCAGATAGAACAGGATGTTTGATTGGTTGTAGGCCAGCGCTCATCTCTAGTATTGCTATAAGTTGATGCTGAGGCTGCTTTGTCGGGATTTCCTGTAACTACGCACTTTATTTCGTCTTTGCAGGATGAAGTATACAGCCACAGGTGAACACAATTTTTGAGATTGCCGATTCAGGACCAGAAATAGAACAAAGTTATGATTATAGAGTAGTAGTGTGTCTTATTTTCGTTAGGTGAGTCTGCATTCGGCCACTTTTAAGTCATGTCCTGTCTATTTCACTGGGGGGGGGCAATTTCCGGGGACTGGGGGAATTTCGTCTGACGGGGGCAAATGCCCCCCCCAGTTAACATGTTAAGAAATGGCCTGCCTTGACCTGACCTGAGGTCAGATCATTTTTGTGTTTTGACTTGGTATGGACATATTATACACCACTCTATTTGCCTTGACACGAGGAAGCGAATGGTGACTAACAAAATATTTTAACTCACTCTGTCAGACGCTAGAGCCCAAAAACTCCACTCAAAATGTCACCTTCTTTGACCTGTCATGCCCTCAACATTGACCTTAGCCAAAAAGTGACTGTAGAGTTTCTTCATGAATTTGTATGAGCTATCCACCAGCTTTCGCTTTTTTGCTGTCTCCAATAGGGGCCGAGTTGGAGGGGTGTTCAAACACCCTCCTCCCACCAGGTCAAAGGTGGCTCGGAGGCACACCGGGGCGCGGATTAATATTATGGCCCAGCCTCTGAAACAATAAAAAAGATAAATATTGCATGATCATATACATTTATTCAAATTCAAATGATTTCCAATTTTTCTAAAGATTATATGGGCATAACTTCCTTCGTAAAATCCAGTTTCAAGATAATGACCTGGTGCAGACATGCATCAGCCCTCTTGATGCAGTGTCTAATAGGCCTGAAACGGTGAGGGTGACATAGTATACTGATAAGGAAGGGTTCTGATCTGATGTCTTCATCTATTTTCAGATCGCGTCAGTAAGGCGCTGGCATGGGCACTGGGGGCGACCCCAAATGTTTTCGGTGAAGGGAGCTCCACAGCAGTGATCGAAGAAGGACAAGTCCAAGGTTCTAGTAGAAGGTATCGTGGTGGCTGAAGTGGGCTCAGTGTCGAGAGCGATGCTGCTGTGGGCAGTTGCCCTCTTCGTGGATAACCTCAAATACGGGGTGACAAAGCGCCTCGGACGCTTGAAAGCTGCTGAGGCACTCGAAGTGGATGACGGGATGATTGATCCGGTGAGCACTTAAGTGCTCCGCGTTATCCAAGTTGAAGTGATTTTTTGGTTACTAGGAGTGTTTTCTAGGTTGCTGTAAGTGATATTTGGGATAGGTATATAGGAAAGTGGATTTGAGGATCGGATTGGGAAAGTGGTTTGTGGGATTCTGGAAGGGTTTGCGGGTTACAGTAAGATATGTATGGGATGCTGGGTGAGATCTGGGGAAACTGAAAGTGATTTGCGGGCTACCTACCAGAAGTGATTTTCATGACACTGAAGTTCATTGAGATTATATTGCATTGAAAACAAATTTGGGTATTTCTTAAGTTTTGTTGGAAGCCTTGTTATGAGCCTGGAAAAGTGTTATATTCGAAGAAATTAGCGATACGCTGGTACTGCTTATGCGTTTTTCCGACAAAAAGGGGCTGTATACATGGGATTGCTAAAAATGCAATCTTTCCTGGTCTGACAAAGCTGCACATTAATAATAATAATAATAATGTTTATTTCACACTCATGGTGTGAATTTTATACCACACATGCATTCACATACACCTCACATATCAGTACACGTGCATATCAGATTTCATCAGTCAAATACACATAAAACATTATATAATACATAATACTTGCCTAAAACATTGTTTGAGGCAACCCTAATCGACATTAAATCAGCCAATGTCTTTTTTATTACTACATCCCGGCTAATGTCTTTAACACTAGCAGTGCCGTGATGTAATTTTTGCACGAGGATTTTATGAACGGCAATTCCTTATTAATTTTCATTGGTTCAAATCAAGCCGTGCCGGAAAAACTTTTTACTACATCCCGGCTAATGTCTTTAACACTAGCAGTGCCGTGATGTAATTTTTGCACGAGGATTTTATGAACGGCAATTCCTTATTAATTTTCATTGGTTCAAATCAAGCCGTGCCGGAAAAACTTTTTACTGCACGGCTTTACTGCACGGGTGACCAAGGCAGTGATGAAAAGAGCAGGAACACTTCTCGCCGTGATGACGTCGATTGGGGCACCTAAAATTCTCTAGTTGACTAACCTTATAAAGTAAAGTAATCTTGACTTCTCGCGTGTATTCCAACAGGCTGGTCTTGGAGGCGGTGCACAGAACAGCACATAATAACAATCATTGGAGTGCGGTGCACAGAGCAACACATAATAATAATCATAAATGCAATCATTACTACATCTTGGCAGTAATCTTCAATACCAGACTAAGTCCGGCGATTGCCGCCTGACACATTAGACAAAACACAGATACCTTATCACTTCATGTTGATGGTGATGCCGGAACAGTTGTTAAAGACAAGTTGTCCCAAAGCGCGAAAATTGACTGGGATCTTGCCGTCGTCAGAGGAGCTCTCCAATGCAACTTTCTGCCTCTTGTTGCGTTGCTCGATTTCGAAAGGCGCCCCTTCGAGGATGCTCAGCGACATTGCCCTTTGGACGTCAACTGTCGCGTCAGTATAGTTGGCGAGACTTGATACAGACTTATGCCCGCTCATTTGAGCCACGTAGGCGGGTGGGCAACCGGCATCCAAAGTGCGCTGTATCGCCGTCTTTCTGGCACTGTGGTTGTTTTTTTGCCCTTGATGCCCGCTGCATGACATCCAGAGGCCAGTAAGCTTCCGAGCTTGTTGACACCAAGAGGCGCGTTGGAAAACCAGATCGGGTTGGCGCTCTTCCTCTGGTGGTTGATCGCAAGAAAAAACGGCGCGTCGTCTACACAAGAAACAGGAGGACGGCGCTTTGCATACTCTTCGTATGCCTGGACGGGGCAACGGCCATCCCCTGCTGCTTGGCTCTCGAATGCCTTTGGAATAAAGGCTCTTGATTGACCCTCTCCAGTGCGGGTCTTGGTGAGGCGTTCCATGAATTTTAAGTACCGCCTTCCACTCGCATCTGCTTCTACCTTGACGTCTCCCCAGCGCATCTGGCGGGCTTCATGACGTCCTCGCAGACCAAACAGCATCGTCAGGTACAACCAAATCGTCCTGAGCACGGACATGGGATTTTCATATCCCAGCTGACCAGATTGCCAAAGCTGATCTTCCTCATCAAACGTTATCGACTCTGACCTGTTGGGCCTATTTCCTTGTCCAAGCAGTTTGAGTTTTTCAGTTTTGCGCTTTTTGCATCCCTGCTTCCTTTGAATACTGGATGACTTTCCAAATCACTAGGGTAGTTATTTTCCCTAAAGTACTTTAGGGTCAGGCAGTACATATTTTGGATGGATGATACTTCATAATCCTTTCCATCCTTTCGTTTCATCGTAAGCAAAAAGCTGGCAAGTACTGCATTCAGTTCATTTTCGGGAAGGCTGAGCAGATCCCGTCCAAATCCCAGTGAAAAGGATTCTTCTTTCAATTGATTGATCCAGAAGTTAGTCTTTAGTATTGTTTCTTTACTTGTTGTCTCTTCGACGGCTTTCAGCGTGTCTCTTTCGATCTTTTTTACCGTGTCATTCATCTCATTCATTATATCTTCTGCTAAGTGAAAACGAGGGACACTCATGATATGTCTACTTTCAAACTAAGCCTACAAACGTACGGGCTGTAGTAAAAATACTACTGCACTTGAGGCTCGGCGTAAATTGATCAAAACCTCGGTTGGTTGAAATCTCCGGCACTTGGCCTTCGGCCGCGTGCCGGAAATTTCAACCAACCTCGGTTTATATCAATTTACCTTCCGAGCCCCGTGCAGTAATATATATTTCTGCAGCTTCGTGCGATATCATACCTCTCAAGCAACGCCTAATGTCTGAGTAGTAGTCCAGTCAAGTTAGCATTTACATGTCATAAAATTCTAGCCCCCCATAATATACACAATTGTGTTCGCAATTGATAGGGGCGTAATATTTCCAAAATCCGCAAAAATCTACCCAGCGGATATTTTATAACAGGGGTGCAAAGTCCACGTGCCAGAGAAAAACCAGATGTTTCAAAGTATAACGTTGAGGTGTGTCGAGCCTGCAACATCGTCCCAATGGCTATAATTTTTGGGAAGCAGGTACATAGGATACTGGTCAATTCAAACAACCTTAGCCGGCCGGTGGCCTACCCTCGGTTTGCACGTGCTGCACGTGCAAAGTCAAAATTTTACAATTTTGTCCTTATTTACATTGCTTCCGTTAGTTCTCTTATCGATGTTTTTTGTCGGATTACTGTTTTTGGTTGTCATATCATTATGCAATATGTTCTAAAGAGACACACAAAAAATTAGATCTCTAACTGTAACAGTTTGCTGATGAAGAGCTTATTTGCCAGGACATGTCGGGATCCTTCACTTTATGGATTGCGCATGCAACACCCATTTTGAGGACAATTAAGCCTTAAAACCGTTTAATCCGGCTGCATAATTACGTGAGTTGGTTGCTTATTCATCACGTGTCTCATTCTGAAGTGGTTGGCAATGAAGTAAGAACCACTAGGCCAACAGGTTCCTGGTTTACTGTAATGATCGCTCCAATGTGAAGATATATTTTTTACGGTACCTTCAGGGTGGGGATTGATAATAGGGGTGTGACGTAGGACCAACTCTTTGATCACCCGGTTTAACAAAAAGATGTTTTAGTTCATTTCAAGACACTCTGCCTTTTTAGTTTCTCAAAATAACGCCGATAGACCCCTTGTACATGTGGTCTGAAGTTTTCATGTTTTTGTCATAAAAACACCCACTGGACCCGCTGCGGTCAAACCATTACTGACTGAATACCAGTTATAGAGGCCTGGTTGCTTATGTTCGTGATTCCAAGACATCACACTGTATGGCAAACTATTGAACACTCATCAGTTTAACAGCCTCGCATTGCGATAGGAGCATACTTTGACTGTTCAGTACCACAGAGGAGCATAGCGTACTTCATACCATCATAGCAATCTGAAAAAAATATTTCCAAACGTAACATTGCCAGTTGCAACTGCAATTGCAGTAAATCATAACGGGATAAATGTGAATCTTCAACATAGCGTAAGGGTGTCTATTTCATTTTCGGATAGCTGCTTATTGTTTTCTGTCCTAAGCCGACTTCCACTAGCTTCCCTGGCCGGCTAACTCCTTAGAATAAGGAGTTAGCATCCAGGAAATGCTGCATTCTGCTTTGGTGAATGGTCCACCTGGCACTTGTTTGCAGGGGTGTCACCACGGGGGGGCCAAGGGGGCCTGCCCCCCCCACTTTTTGGCCAAAAAGTTCCTGATCTTAGTCAAAATGGGAGAAAACCCGGACATTCTTGCATATAGTGCAATAGTGCATAATGCATTGCTTAAGTGCTTAACCTTCTCAGCAGTGGCGGATTCTTAATTTGGGGAGGGGGTGCTGGAGGGCTCGGGCAACCCCAAAATTGCTTCGGAGCAGTCTTCGGCTATACAGTTTCTATAGGTAGTCTGCAACCGAGGGGAGGGGAGGGGCTTGAGCCCCCAAGCCCTCTTGTATACGCTACTGTTTCTCAGGGTGCATATTAGTCATGCTTATAGGTGCATTTGCGGATACAGGTATGGCCAGTTTGATAATGGTCCTCAAAGCAGGCACGTTTTACCCACTTTTGAACGATTTCGACCAAATTTCTTTAAAAAAACACTGTTTTTACTTTTTAATCAAGGCTGGAATCCCCCGACTCGTTTTATGCAGGCCCACCCTTCGATTGATGTTTACTATTTTGACATGTAGTAATATGTCTTCCAAGCGAATATTACGCAAGAAGAGGCCCCCAGAACTCGTCTCTGGGCAGTAACTGCTCGTCCTGCAGTAAAGCCACTTGCTAATTCCAGAGTCAATTCTTGAAAACTTCAGACACCATGTACAGGGGGTCTATCAAAGAAATGTATCCAAATTAAGGCCATATTTGAATAATGCGTACAACATAGCATATTTTGGAACAGGGTGAATTTGGAAACCTCTGACTTTACATTTTAAGTCACACCCCTATTGATAAGTTCCTATATAGCCCTGGCAGCTGAAGCGCCCTAAAACCCCGAGATTTATAAGTTCTGGATTATTATTTTGTAGCAGTAAATAGTAGAATTTGACGTGCCGGTGTGGTCCGGTTCGAGGCAGTTAGAGTCCCACGATGTGAGGTGGGATACCTTCTCGTGATCTCGATCGTGGTACTAAGGATTTTTGGTAACAATTTGCTTTAATTTGAAAATTTAAATAAAAGTGATAATATTTGAAAAAGTAACAACCAAAGCATTACTTAAAAATTACAAATTTAAAAGAATTTCACGATAACTTCATTAAATCGCTGTCAATTAAGGTTGGGACCTTTTGGCGGATAGTCTAAATCACGGACACATTGTTGGGCCTGTAAAATTAGAAGTCGGTTGATTTTGATTTATAAATTTGCTTTTTTCAACTGGTGACAATAATTCCCGACCATTGATCACACACATCAGGTCACACATCAGGTCAGGTCAAGGTCACTATATAATCTAGCATAGTCAATATGCACATCAATCGATTCTTAGTAGCAATAAAAGTTGTATAAAAATAAAAATTGTATCGTCATTTCCTGCACAGTTATTGATCCAAGTGGGAAAAAGAGACCACCAAATTGGGCGTCTGTACCCACAGTTATGTATCGGAAAAACATTGTAGTCGTAATTGGTGTGTTTGCAAGAGGCTCGCTCTTTGTTATTCGCTATGGTTTTAGTGCTCGGGATAACGTGATGGAACCCTGCGTGAAAAGTGGTGGGCGGAGGGGCGACAACACATACTCCGTCCTCCAAGGGCGTAGCCAAGGGGGGAGGCAGGGACAGCCCCGCCCCCTGAGGACACGATTAAGTAACAAGCAGGACACTTTTTACCCATCAGGGCCCTTTTGGCGCTGTCGCAGGGGGCCCTTTTCGGGGCGCCGCCCCCGTCCCCCTGAGCGAAATTCTGGCTACGCCCCTGTCGTCCTCTCCCAAGTGTCTCCCCGTCCCCCAGCGGTGGGGTCCATGATTCTATACACGAAAAAGTATTAAGGAAGTCGTTTAATGAAAGCAATTGAATTTTTCACACATTCAAGGAACGAATTTTAGTGGCATGATTTCTTTTTATAAAATTCCCTTTGATGTATGGTGCAGTTTTTGTCTGGAATTAAGGGGAAAAACCATCAAGAGAAAGAGGGGGGAGAAAGAGCTTAGGCAATGAGCCAATTTTACGGAAACAGCATACAGGACCTAGCTATCGCCATACTGTAGCATACTTCAGAATTTTTGGGTGATTTGCTTATATCATCAAAATATTTATATTGTAATGATCGTTTTGAGCTATAATGATGCGCCCACTGCTGGGATCATAAGACTTCTCAGAAGGGAATACGCTAGACTTGAGCATTGAAAGGTATTTTGATTTCACACGCTAATGTTGTCTGCTGCTAACACGTTTTCATTGAGAACTAGATTAAAAAGCGCGTGGTACATTATAAGCACTATCCTTTCAAAGACCGAGTCAACGGCATAGGTTTACACCCGTATCTCATTCTGGGTTTCTGGAAAAAATCTGAATACATGCTCAAAGTGTGTTGTTGAAATGTGCATGTCGGTTTTACCTCCCGAGAAGGTCATGATCCGGCTCGTGAAAAATCCTACCATCATACGGTTTCATATGGTATTTATAGGCATTGCCCGAATTTTAGTGTATTCATTTTCTTACGAAAAACATCCACTCCCATGCGGCCCCGACCAGACCGGGACCCCCCACCCAACCCCCCTGGTTTGAAAAGAAATCTCCACCCCTGCTCATGAGTAACAAATTCAAGAAGAGTCCATGAAACAACGTGAGTCACGATGACAACCCTGCGGGAATGCAAAGCTCCATCACTTATAGCGAATAAAATATGAAGTTTTATATACTTGCAATGTCAGCATACACCAAATGTTAGCATCCAAATTATTTCATCCAGTTAGTCCGTTCCGCCAACATATTAGCGGACATTATACTGTCCTAGAATATGACCCTAAAAGGAAGTTTCGTCCCATTCCATTTCGTTATAGCTCGAAAGTTGTAAAAATCTATCCAGCTCGGAACTAAACCTGGAAAACATATCTCATCCCGTCCCATTCTATGCTGTTTTGAAATGTGTATCTCGTTTTCCACCCCATGCATATTTTTACGGCTTTGGCTGGCCCAAAAGCCCTTGTAGTATGCAGCATTCCCGAAATGAAGGATCCCGACATGTATCATCAGTTACGCTTCTCAGCAGCAAACCGTTACAGCTAGAGACCTAATTTTTGTGCGTCTCTTTAGCACATGTTGCATAATGAAATGACAACCAAAAACAGTAATCCGACAATAAACATCGATAAGGGAGCTAACGGAAGCAATGTAAATAAGGGCAAAATTGCAAAATTTTGACTTTGCACGTGCAGCACGTGCAAACCGAGGGTAGGCCACCGGCCGGCTAAGGTTGTTTGAATTGACCAGTATCCTATGTACCTGCTTCCCAAAAATTATAGCCATTGGGACGATGTTGCAGGCTCGACACACCACAACGTTATACTTTGAAACATCTGGTTTTTCTCTGGCACGTGGGCTTTGCACCCCTGTTATAAAATATCCGCTCGGTAGATTTTTGCGGATTTTGGATATGTTACGCCCCTATCAATTGCAAACACAATGGTGTATCTTATGGTGGGGTCCGAATTTTATGACATGTTCCCATTATAAAAATGCTAACTTGACTGGACTATAGGAGCTACTATCCAAATCTAATTCCAAGAGGCCATATTTTATTCTAATACACAAGCAATTTTGGGCTAAAATTCCTTCAAGAGAGACTTTGCTAGTCCTCAAAGTAGCTAAAATGGAGTTGTTACTTGTGGAAAGAGCTTTCTTAAACAGTAGCTTATTTTTTACATCCTGTAGTGCGAAGGTAAAAATATCAAATTCGTCACAGATAATATGGTTGCTATGATGCAGCGGCTTACCAAGTAGTCGCTTGATGCAGGAGTGATAAGCCACACTAAATTTCCGGAGAGCCATTTTAGAGTTTTCAATGCTCCAAAGAACACTACCGAACAGATGCCCGCAGTAAGTTTGGAAAAATTTAGCAAGTGTCCTTTTATTTGCATAGCAAATCTTAGCTTTCAGTCTATTTGTGCTAAAGTAAGCTGCTCTTTTTGCTCTAGATATGTCTGAGACATCGCAAAGAGTCGGAGTTACAATGTGACCTAGGTATTTAAATTCCTCGACCCAACTAAGCTGGGTACCGTCTAACACAATGCTGGTTGTCCTGCTACCTGCACCAAAGAGATGTCGCATCTTCTTGCCGTGAAACATCATGCAGACCGTCTTTTTTACATTAAATTTTATATCCATCCCAACTGCAAAGTTTTCACATAGTGTGACTAGTTCCTGTAGGCCGTGTCTTGTTGGAGATAACAAGACAACGTCGTCAGCATAAGCAAGAACGTTAACAGCACAATCATTGATGTGACATGCTAATCTCGATGACTGTACTTCATCAAGCAAACTATCAATGTAGATACTGAAGAGGAGAGGAGAGGTCCAACCACCCTGCCTGACTCCATTATTAACTGTGAAAGATTCTGAAAGTACCTTATCCCACGGGAATGCCACATTTTGGGAGCAGTACCATTGCTTCAATATTTTAACGTACCTAGTAGGTAAGCCTTCAGCTAAGAGAGCATCAAAAAGTTTTGAAAAACATACGCGGTCAAAAGCTCGGGCTGCGTCTAGAAAGCAAGCAAGCATCATAAACAGGACTGCCTGGTGAAATGTAGTGATTGACTGTCTCTTTCAATACGTACGCTGCCTGGGTGGTCGAGTGACCTCTCTTAGATCCGTACACATATATTTCGGAATACACACGGGTTAAAACAAAAAACGAAGACAATGATGAGGCAAAAAAGATAAAAGCGTCCATGATGTATAAGAAAGAAACGCGATATCAATGCCACACGGTCCAGAGGGCTAGGGGCCGCGTACAGGCGCCGGCGGGCCAGCGCGAAGCGAGCGGCAGACGATACCGCGACCAAACGCAGCACAGTATCCAAAAAGGTGACCGCGGGACAGCGTCAGTGCACCGGGAATCCACGATGAGGCCAGGCGCAAACACAATACAGTGCACGATGTAGTGTAGAAAAAATAAATAAAATAAAATGTTAGAAAGAAAAAAAAATTAAATAACGTAGAATAAAGTCAATTTTCCACAGATCGTATACAGGCTACACAGCAGAAACACCTAGCTGTCGAGAAAAAATGCACACCAGTTATTTAAGTACATCTCCTCTGCCCAAGGAGATCCGCCAGCCGGACATGGTCCCCGAAGCCACTGCAGGCTCATGGAGGACAGCCATCACCCAAGTGACACCACAGACGCCACCCGCACAGACACAGGGCAACAATGAAGCGGCAAGGTAGCAAGGGACAGATACACAGCGCCACCGCGCCAGCAACCGCCACCCAGCGGACGACGCGACCGGCGCCACCGCAGCCCCAGGAGAGGCCCAGGCGCCGAAGGGGGCGGGTCCGGGTCGGCCGCCCGAGGCTAGGTCAGGCCCGAGACGCCAACCCCCCGGGGTTGGCTGAGGGCAGAAAATTGGTGCCTCATCTCTCGAACCCCCGGGGTTCGAGAGATGAGTTGGGCTGAGGGCAGAAAATTGGTGCCAGAGGCAGGCCTGTGCTGACGCCATTGCGCCTACCCTATTCGAAAGGCTCCGCGGTCAGTCTAAACACACATTTATTTAGTTTGTAGTGGCACAGAGAGGTATAACGAGCGTTTTGGTTGCGATAAAGAAGTATGGTTATTACAACAAAGGTTCTACAATGCTATCCAATTTTTATCAATACTGTTCTACCATAATTTTTTAACGACAGTCTTAAAGAAAGACTTACTTCGAGGCACGTCGTCCAGATTTCGAATTCTAGAGGCAATAATTGTATTCCATGACCTAGGGGCCACAGAAAAAAGGGAAAATTTTCTATAAAGGGTACGTGCAAATGGAACAGTGAAATGGTTACCATGCCTAACATTTCTAATATTTTGGCCCTGATCTTGCCTTTGGAATTGGCTGGCAAACGATGCAGGGAGAACGCCGCGTAAATGTTTGTGTATGACATTGAGATTTGTGTACTGAATGAGGTCAAGAAGTTTTAGTATGTTGTATTTCTTGAAGATGGGGCTTGTATGAGAGAGTCTGTCAGCATGATCTATAATTCGCACTACTCTTTTTTTGGAGGATAATTAGTCTGTTTAACCTATAATTGAACGTGTTTCCAAATACTTCAAGGGCATAGGTTAAACATGGTAATATAAGCGCGTTATAGAGGATGAGAAGATGATGGGAAGTCAACATATGTTTAGATCGACTAATCAGGCCAATATTTCGTGATAAGTTGTTCTCAACGTTTCTTATATGGGTTGTCCACCTCAGATCCTCGTCAACTGTTACTCCAAGATATTTGGTAAAGAATTTTCTCGACAGTGGTACATTATCTATTGAGATCGAAATAGTTTGACATGTTGTGGGGTATAATTGAAAAACTGACTTTTTAGCATTAAGAGTTAGCCGATTGGAGCGCAGCCAGCAAGATATGTTGGGGAGGCATCTATTTATATCGTTTTCTAATTCGGCAATAGTATCGGCGGTAAATAGGAGAGTGGTGTCATCAGCAAATAGAAAATAACTCGGAACGGAACAAGTATTTGGGAGATCATTTATGTAAATCAGAAATAGCAACGGGCCGAGGACACTGCCCTGGGGCACAGAGAGGGGTAGTAGCTGGTAAGCGCTTGATAGTATACCATTATATTTTAAGGTTTGGGATCTTCCATACAGGTAGGATTCAAAGAATTTCAATGACAGTTCATCAAAGCCACAGAATTTGAGTTTAGCGAGCAGAATAGAATGGTTAACCGTGTCAAAGGCCTTACTAAAATCCAGGAAGATTGATGCACATACTTTTTGGAATTTATAGCTGAGGTGATTGATTCGTAGAGTAAGGCTAGGGGCATGAAACTACTGTGATGTTGTCGAAATCCATATTGATTTTGAAAGATAATGTTTTCATCACAGAGATATTGAGAGACCTGTTCATAGACTATTTTTTCAAAAACTTTTGACAACACTAGAAGAATCGAAATGGGCCGGTAATTAGTAAATTCAGACGAGTCCCCTCCCTTGAGAATTGGGACAACTACTGCCATTTTGAACTCGTCTGGGAAAGTACCATTTGCTAGGCACAGGTTGAATACGTGTGTGAGCTGGGGTGATATTACGGGACAGAGACGTTTCAAGATTTTCGAACTTATGTAGTCATACCCAGCTCCAGTGTTTCCTAGAGAGAGAATAATTCTTTCGGTGGTTTGATTAGAGACTGGCTGAAATTTAAATAAAGAGGCGCGTTGATTTCGAAGGTAGCCGAGAGGATCTGAGGTGGAGGGGGGAAGTTTAGAATCCAGAGCTGAAGCTATTGTGGCAAAAAAATTATTGAAGCTGCTTGCAATTTGCCTTGGAACGGTGATTTGTTTGCCATCATAGACGAACTTTCCGGGAAGATCTTGTTTGATTTTGTTCTTTCGAGTGATATTTAATAGGGTGTTCCAGAGTTTCTTGGGTCATTTTTTTCTTCTTCGAGTTTACGTTTGAAGTATAATTTTTGCGCAGAACGAAGCACTAGTTAATGTATTGTAATATGATTTATATGCAAATTCGTCCATTGGGTTTTTTATTTAATATACTTTTTATAGAGGTCGATTCTTTTGTTAATGCATTGCAGAAGGTTGTGGGAAATCCATGGTTGAATGGGTACTTTTTTCTATCCGATTTATTGGTACTTAATTTTTTATTTCAGTTGTGAGGGTGTCTTGCATTAGACTTGCTGCAATTTTGGGGTCTGTTATGGTGTTGAAATTGACTAGTTTTGAAGAGATGCTATGCTTGAGCTGTTAAATTTTGCGAAAGTCAAACGCGAGGCTCTTATTGGAGGTTGTGGGGGATTTTTTAACTTTAGATTTGATTTGAAGCCAGATTGGAAGGTGATCACTCAGATCTGAGATTAACACTGCAGAGGCTGAAATTAGTGAGTGGTCGTTTAGGAAAAAATTGTCGATTAGAGTCTCTGACCTAGCACTAATTCTGGTGGGGATCGATATGGTGGGAAAAAAACCATAGCTTGCAAGTGCATGAATGAGGTGTGCTGATTGTTCATCTGTTTCATATTTTAGAATGTCAAAATTGTAATCCCCACCTATTATGCAAGCTCTTTTTTCATTAGAAATTTGGTCTAATGTATGCTCAAGATAATCTAAGAACATACCAGATGGATAGGAGGGAGATCGATAAACAGACCCTATAATTATACTGAAACTGAAAGCATTTTGGATTTCAAGAAAAACTGATTGGTGAGAGATGACAGCAGTTTCTAGATCGGCCCTTCTCTTATATGGGAGACTTTTAGTTATATATATATATATATATATATATATATATATATATATATATATATATATATATATATATTTATATATATATATATATATATATATATATATATATATATATTCCAGCACCCTTTCCTTTATGCTCAGATGAAAATGAGTATTCAAAAGAGTAATCTTGTAAGTTATAAGAGTTTGATAGTCCTGGGGCAAGCCAAAGTTCTGATTCTAGAATGATCTGAGGTTTTGAGCTGAGGGAGGATATAAAGTGTTGAAGTGAGTCAAAATTTTTAGGAATGGATCGTATATTTACCTGGACAATTGATACCCTGTCTGCATGCACTTTTAAGTTGTTGAGGTTAGATATAGTTTTGTAATCACATGACTCTAATATTTCACGGACGTTGCACGATGGCTGGGCACCACTATGGTCAAATCCTGAGAGGTCTGGGCTAAATCTATTCCTAGAGCTATTTGGAACAGGACTAGTGGTTTTGAACTAGTGTAGTTGACTGATTGGAAAAGATAAGATAAGATACACCACTAACAAAAACTGAAGGTCCGAACTTGCTTGCTTTTTCTTTTCCAAAAACGAAAAGAAAAATTGCAACACAGTAGCAATGAACAAATGGGTACTGAGAACAGAACTGGTTATACACACAGAAAAAAGCAAGAGCCTGCTCCTTATGCTTGGTTTACAGGTGGATCAGGAAGCACAAAACTGAAATACAGGGTTAAAAAAATAGAAAGAAAAAAAGAATCCAGAGTAAGGTCGTTTTTAGAAACTGGAGCAAAGATAACATTTACTGTGAGTGAAAACTATTGTTTACGCATGGGTAGGTATGTCAATTTACTGACCTGTGATGTAGTGATGACCTGATGTAGTGATGACCTGTGATGTATATGCTTTTATCTATTCTTGCTATCTTTTAGTGCTCATGTCCCTGAGTGAAGTGGGCACGCTACTAAGGTTAAGTTGACAGGTCGCTGGCATACTGTAACTAGGACTAAACAGAGTTGGTCGCACCTGTAGTCGTCAGGGGTGACGATGGAGGTCTCAAGTGCTGGGGATCCACAGTAGTCCGCTGATTCCGAGCAGGCAGAGAGCATGCTGAAGCCCCGGCAACAGAGTGACCAGATACCTGCTGGTGGAGTGCAGGTCTCAGAATTTGGATTGGTCTGGGCACAGAGTCTGCGACCAGCAAGGCGGGCTGAGATTGAGTATCATTCGGAACATTGAGGGATACAGTGACCAAACCAGCACCATCACCCGGAAGGATGGCGCCTCTCCCCAAAGCAGCAGCATCACCTATGACAATGTCTGAGACAGAGGTCTGAGAAGTTTGACTTGATTGGATGTTTAAGGTGTTGCCACTGGTCCCCACAGAGACACAAGCCCCAGAGACAGCCCCAGTAGACACAGCATCAGTGTAATGCACTTCATCAGTGTTGGGTAGGGTTCTGCCTGATGTCCGTGATAATAGCAACGTATTCGTATTCGTATTCAAATACGTATTCGCGTCCCCTCCGATTTTGCTGAAATTTTGCATGGATACTGCTATGCGAGTCCCTAGTAACCCCCTAAAACCATTCGTGTTCACAACTAACGGTTTGACCTCCAGAGGTCACCAAAATATAAAGCTCGAAAATCTGTCGAACCCTACAATTTTAAGACAAAAAGAGCTAGAAGTGTCATTTCGGCTCTAGTGCTTTCCATTGACACCAAAGATGATTCACAATTAACACATACTTCGTTAAACTCCAGCCCCTGGCTTCGAATTCGAAATTCAATTTCAAAAGCCGCCCTGTCAAAAAGCGTGGCGAACCCTAAATCAACGCTTTATTACATACTTATCATCTGTTTTTTGGTGTTCAAACGCGGCCATCGCAGTCAGCATCATTCACAAAAATATAAACAACCATTAAATATATTATTTTCGCTCTAGGCGTACATTTTATGTAAAAATGACCGTTTTACAAAAATGCTTGCGAACCCTGCCATTCCTACCTTAACCAGTTAAGATGTAAAACAGTTCCACATCGAATTTACTCATATATCATAGATAATTCACAAAAAACCCGATACCTTCAACTCTCCTAGTTTAGCCAGCATCAACAAAACACGTTTATTCCAATGATAAAAACTTCCATCGGCAGCATTCAACGTCCTCCAAGCCCCGCCCACCGAAGGCGGGGCCTTAAAGCAAGCGGACCATTTACCAGCCACACAGCTCGTTTGCCATAAGAGATGCAAATCAATCATAATGGGAGCTATGACTACCTGGCTTGCTGAAATGGTGGTTCAAAGGGGTCCCCACCCCCAAATATCAGAGCGCACATAGTTTATGCATAGCAGTAAGCTGCTCAGAGGCATAGGCGGATCCAGGATGGCGCATCGGGGGAGGGGGAGGCAGTGGCGGATCTAGCCGGTCGCTTTGGGAGGGGCAAATAATAATAATAATAATAATAATTATTGGGGCTTATCGACGCACCAACTGCCAGGGTCATATGGCGTCGCCAACTCTTTCCCTGTTGGAAGGGTTTCTCGGGAGCCAGCTTGCTCCTTGTTCAGGGAAGCCGCCGGGCCTTGAACCCGGGTCGGCTGCGTGGAAGCCAGCTACGCTGACCACTCCACTACCGCGCCCCCTTGGGAGGGGCAAACCAAAATCAAAAAGCAAAAAACAAAACGTCACGGGGGTGAAAGATATTGGCTTAAGATACTTTTTCCTATCCAAGGCCCAATATTCACAATGAACTTCACTGGTTCTGCCTGAAGCTGAGAGTTGAAGCACCGAAGTCTTGCTTATAGGTAAATTTAAAAAGAGTCGGGGCAAAAGCGAGATCGACCACTTTGGAGGGGCAAAACATAGTTTTGCCCCGAGCTTTTCCGTTTGGGGGGGCAAATATCTTTTTGCCCCCCCCCTTCCCTGGATCCGCCACTGGGCGTGGGGGGTAACTTAACAGGGAAAGGCTTTTCTGACCAAGGGGATGGTAATTTTGACCGGAAAAAAACTGAAAAACTAAAAACTAACAAAACTAGTTGGCATAAAATTAAGGAAAAAACAATTCTTTGAATAAATTGACGGCGAACCCTACAATTTATCTGTATTCAAGGATTTGGGTGTTTTTTTATCACTGGTACTTTTAAAAGTTTCAAAAGACCATTCACAAAATTATTATTTTTCTCTACTGATCCATTAAAAGTAACACCGAGTGGCCAAACAAAAACTAAACAAAACACAATTTTTTCCCCAAATTCACTGCGATCCCTCCAACTTATTTGCTTGCTAGAGTATGGCTATTTCTTTAGAACTGATATGTTAAGAAAACCAAAAGACGATTCACAAAAATAGTATTTTTGTCTGCTGACCCGTTAAGTGTAACACTGAGTGGAAAAATGAAAATTAAGAGAAAAAAGGTTTTTACCTATATTCACGGCGAACCCTGCAACATATTTTATCCTAAACAATAATTGTTTTTTTAGTCACTCATGACTTAGAAATACTTCAAACACTATTCACAAAAATTTGGCTTTTAAGTGCTGATGCGTTAAGTATACTGAACAGCGGCAAAACCTAACATAGATAAAATTAACGTTTTCAACTGTAGTTGGCAGCAAACCCTACAACTGATTTATTTGCAAGGATATAGCTATTTTTCTAGCACTGATGGCGTAAAAAGTCATTGAAGGTGATTCACAAAATTTTGTTTTTGTCTACTGACCCGTTGAGCGTGACACTAAGTGCCAAAACAAAAATTAAGGAAGAAACAATTGTTTGCCTAGGTTTACGGCGAACCCTACAACTTATTTTTCAAGGATGTAGGTGTTTTTTCATCACTTGTACCTTTGCAAATTTAAAAAGACCATTCACAAAAATATTATTTTTGTCTGCTGACCCGTTGAGTGTAATACTGAGTGGCAAAACAACATTAAAGAAACAATTGTTTGCCTAAATCTACGGTGAACCCTACAACTTATTTTTTTCAAGGATGTAGGCGTTTTTTTCATCACTGGTACTTATGGAAGTTTAAAAAGACCATTCACAAAAATATTATTCTTCTCTGATGACCAATTAAAAATAACACAGAGTGGCTAAACGACAACTGAGCAAAACACATTTTTTTTACCCGAACCGACAAAGAATCCTAAAACTTATTTGTTTCCTAGGGTATGGCTATTTCTTTAGCACTGATATGTTAAGCAAAGCTTAAGGACGATTCACAAAAATAGTATTTTTGTCTGCTGACCCAATGAATGCAACAATAAATGGCAAAACAAAAATTAAAGAAAAAAATTATTGCTACCTTTACGGCAGAGCCTACAACTTATTTGTTTTCAAGGATATAGGTGTTTTTCATCCCTGGTACCCTTGGAAGCTTAAAAAGACCACTCACAAAAATATTTTTTCTAAAGACCCATTAAAAGTAACACCGAGTGGCTAAACGAAACTAAACCGAACACAATTGTTTTACCCACACTCACGGCGAACCCTACAAATTATTTGTTTGCTAGGGTATGGCTATTTATTTAGCACTGATATATTAAGAAAACCTTAAAAACGATTCACAAAAACAGTATTTTTGTCTGCTGACCCGTTGAGTGTAACACTGAGTGGGAAAACGAAAATTAAGGAGAAAACAATTGTTTGCCTAAATTTACGGCGAACCCTACAACTTATTTGCTTTCAAGGATGTAGGTGTTTTTTCATCACTGGTACTTTTGAAAATTTAAAAAGACCATTCACAAAAATATTATTTTTCTCTGATGACCCATTAAAAGTAACCCCGAGTGGCTAAACGAAACTAAGCCAAACACAATTTTTCACCCGAACTCACGGCAAACCCTACGACTTATTTGTTTGCTAGGGTATGGCTATTTCTTTAGCGCTAATATGTCAAAAAAAGCTTAAAGACGATTCACAAAAATAGTATTTTTGTCTGCTGACCCGTGGAGTGTAACACTGAGTGGCAAACGAAAATTAAGAGGAAAAAAAGTTTTTACGTGTCTTCACGGCGAACCCTACAACTTATTTGTTTGATAGGGTATGGCTATTACTTTGGCACTGACATTTTACGAAAACCTTAAAGACGATTCACATAAATAGTATTTTTGTCTGCTGACCCGTTGAGTGTAACACTCAGTGCCAAAACGAAAAGTAAGAAGAAAAAAGGTTTTTACCTGTCTTAACGGCGAACCCTACAACTTATTTGTTTGCTAGGGTACGGCTATTTCTTTAACACTAACATGTTAAAAAAACCTTAAAGACGATTCACAAAAATAGTATTTTTGTCTGCTGACCCCTTAAGTGTAACACTGAGTGGCAAAACGAAAATCAAGAGGAAAAAAGGTTTTTACCAGTTTTAACGGCAAACCCTACAACTTATTTGTTTTCAAGGATGTAGGTGTTTTTTCATCACTGGTACCTTTGGAAGTTCAAAAGACCATTCACAAAAATATTATTTTTCTCTGATGACCCATTCAAAGTAACCCCGAGTGGCTAAACGAAAACTAATCAAAACACAATTTTTTACTAGAACTCACGGCGAACCCTACAACTTATTTGTTTCCTAGGGTATGGCTATTTCTTTAGCACTTGTATACTAGGAAAGCCTTAAAGACAATTCACAAAAAATTTTATTTTTGTCTGTTGACCCGTTGAGTGTAACACTGAAAGCCAAAACGAAAAATAAGAGGAAAAAGGGTTTTTACCTGTCTCCACGGCGAACCCTACAACTTATTTGTTTGCTAGGGTACGGCTATTTCTTTAGCACTGACATGTTAAGAAAACCTTAAAAACGATTCACAAAAATATTATTTTTGTCCAATGACCCGTTGAGTGTAACACTGAGTGGCAAAACGAAAATTAAGAGGAAAAAATGTTTTTACCTGTCTTCACGGCGAACCCAACAACTTATTTGTTTGCTAGGGTACGGCTATTTCTTAAGCACTGACATGTTAAGAAAACCTTAAAGACGATTCACAAAAATAGTATTTTTGTCTCTGACCCGTTGAGTGTAACACTGAGTGCCAAAACGAAAATTAAGAGGAAAAATTGTTTTTACCTTTCCCCACGGCGAACCCTACAACTTATTTGTTTGCTAGGGTACGGCTATTTCTTTAGCACTGACATGTTAAAAAAACCTTAAAGACGATTCACAAAAATAGTATTTTTGTCTGCTGACCCCTTGAGTGTAACACTGAGTGGCAAAACGAAAATTAAGAGGAAAAAAGGTTTTTACCTGTCTTAACGGCGAACCCTACAACTTATTTGTTTTCAAGGGTGTAGGTGTTTTTGTCATCACTGGTACCTTTGGAAGTTCACAAAAACCATTCACAAAAATATTATTTTTCTCTGATGACCCATTCAAAGTAACCCCGAGTGCCTAAAGGAAAACTAATAAAAACACAATTTTTTACCCGAACTCACGGTGACCCCTACAACTTATTTGTTTCCTAGGGTATGGCTATTTCTTTAGCACTGACATGTTAAGAAAACCTTAAAGACTATTCACAAAAATAGTATTTTTGTCTAATGACCCGTTGAGTGCAACACTAAATGGCAAAACGAAAATTAAGAGGAAAAAATGTTTTTACCTGTCTTCACGGCGAACCCTACAACTTATTTGTTTCCTAGGGTACGGCTATTTCTTAAGCACTGACATGTTAAAGAAAACCTTAAAGACGATTCACAAAAATAGTATTTTTGTCTGCTCACCTGTTCAGTGTAGCACTGAGTGGAAAAACAAAAACTAAGGGAAAAATAATTGTTTACCCGAACTCACGGCGAACCCTACAACTTCTTTGTTTGCTAGGGCATGGCTATTTCTTTAGCACTGATATATTAAGAAAACCTTAAAGACGATTCACAAAAATAGCATTTTTGTCTGCTGATCCCTTGAGTGTAACACTAAGTGGCAAAACGAAAATTAAGAGGAAAAAAGGTTTTTACATGTCTTAACGGCAAACCCTACAACTTATTTGTTTTAAAGGATGTTGGCATTTTTTCATCACTGGTACCTTTGCAAGTTTAAAAAGACCATTTACAAAAATAATATTTTTCTCTGATGCCCATTAAAAGTAACACCGAGAGGCTAAACGAAACTAAGCAAAACACAATTGTTTTACCCAAATTCACGGCGAAACCTACAACTTATTTGTTTGCTAGGGTCTGGCTATTTCTTTAGCACTCATATATTAAGAAAACCTTAAAGACAATTCACAGTAATAGTATTTTTGTCTGCTGACCTGTTGAGTGTAACACTGAGTGCCAAAACGAAAAATAAGAGGAAAAAGGGTTTTTACCTGTCTCCACGGCGAACCCTACAACTTATTTGTTTGCTAGGGTACGGCTATTTCTTTAGCACTGACATGTTAAGAAAACCTTAAATACGATTCACAAAAATAGTATTTTTGTCTGGTGACCCGTTGAGTGTAGCACTGAGTGGCAAAAGTAAAATTAAGAGGAAAAAATGTTTTTACGTGTCTTCACGGCGAACCCTACCACTTATTTGTTTGCTAGGGTACGGCTATTTCTTTAGCACTGACATGTTAAGAAAACCTTAAATACGATTCACAAAAATAGTATTTTTGTCTGCTGACCCCTTGAGTGTAACACTGAGTGGCAAAACGAAAATTAAGGGAAAAAAAGGTTTTTACCTGTCTTTACGGCGAACCCTACAACTTATTTGTTTTCAAGGGTGTAGGTATTTTTTCATCACTGGTACCTTTGGAAGTATCAAAAAAACCATTCACAAAAATATTATTTTTCTCTGATGACCCATTCAAAGTAACCCCAAATGCCTAAACGAAAACTAATAAAAACACAATTTTTTACCCGAACTCACGGTGAACCCTACAACTTATTTGTCTCCTAGGGTATGGCTATTTCTTTAGCACTGACATGTTAAGAAAACCTTAAAGACTATTCACAAAAATAATATTTTTGTCTGATGACCCGTTGAGTGCAACACTGAGTGGCAAAACGAAAATTAAGAGGAAAGAAGGTTTTTACCTGTCTTCACGGCGAACCCTACAACTTATTTGTTTCCTAGGGTACGGCTATTTCTTAAGCACTGACATGTTAAAAAACCTTAAAGATGATTCACAAAAATAGTATTTTTGTCTGCTCACCTGTTCAGTGTAGCACTGAGTGGAAAAACAAAAACTAAGGGAAAAATAATTGTTTACCCGAACTCACGGCGAACCCTACAACTTCTTTGTTTGCTAGGGCATGGCTATTTCTTTAGCACTGATATATTAAGAAAACCTAAAGACGATTCACAAAAATAGTATTTTTGTCTGCTGACCCCTTGAGTGTAACACTAAGTGGCAAAACGAAAATTAAGAGGAAAAAAGGTTTTTACATGTCTTAACGGCAAACCCTACAACTTATTTGTTTTCAAGGATGTTGGCTATTTTTTCATCACTGGTACCTTTGCAAGTTTAAAAAGACCATTCACAAAAATAATATTTTTCTCTGATGCCCATTAAAAGTAACACCGAGAGGCTAAACGAAACTAAGCAAAACACAATTGTTTTACCCAAATTCACGGCGAACCCTACAACTTATTTGTTTGCTAGGGTCTGGTATTTCTTTAGCACTCATATATTAAGAAAACCTTAAAGACAATTCACAGTAATAGTATTTTTGTCTGCTGACCCGTTGAGTGTAACACTGAGTGCCAAAACGAAAAATAAGAGGAAAAAGGGTTTTTACCTGTCTCCACGGCGAACCCTACAACTTATTTGTTTGCTAGGGTACGGCTATTTCTTTAGCACTGACATGTTAAGAAAACCTTAAATACGATTCACAAAAATAGTATTTTTGTCTGGTGACCCGTTGAGTGTAGCACTGAGTGGCAAAAGTAAAATTAAGAGGAAAAAATGTTTTTACGTGTCTTCACGGCGAACCCTACCACTTATTTGTTTGCTAGGGTACGGCTATTTCTTAAGCACTGACATGTTAAAAAACCTTAAAGATGATTCACAAAAATAGTATTTTTGTCTGCTCACCTGTTCAGTGTAGCACTGAGTGGAAAAACAAAAACTAAGGGAAAAATAATTGTTTACCCGAACTCACGGCGAACCCTACAACTGCTTTGTTTGCTAGGGCATGGCTATTTCTTTAGCACTGATATATTAAGAAAACCTTAAAGACGATTCACAAAAATAGTATTTTTGTCTGCTGACCCCTTGAGTGTAACACTACGTGGCAAAACGAAAATTAAGAGGAAAAAAGGTTTTTACATGTCTTAACGGCGAACCCTACAACTTATTTTTTTCAAGGATGTTGGCATTTTTTCATCACTGGTACCTTTGCAAGTTTAAAAAGACCATTCACAAAAATAATATTTTTCTCTGATGCCCATTAAAAGTAACACCGAGAGGCTAAACGAAACTAAGCAAAACACAATTGTTTTACCCAAATTCACGGCGAACCCTACAACTTATTTGTTTGCTAGGGTCTGGTATTTCTTTAGCACTCATATATTAAGAAAACCTTAAAGACAATTCACAGTAATAGTATTTTTGTCTGCTGACCCGTTGAGTGTAACACTGAGTGCCAAAACGAAAAATAAGAGGAAAAAGGGTTTTTACCTGTCTCCACGGCGAACCCTACAACTTATTTGTTTGCTAGGGTACGGCTATTTCTTTAGCACTGACATGTTAAGAAAACCTTAAATACGATTCACAAAAATAGTATTTTTGTCTGGTGACCCGTTGAGTGTAGCACTGAGTGGCAAAAGTAAAATTAAGAGGAAAAATGTTTTTACGTGTCTTCACGGCGAACCCTACCACTTATTTGTTTGCTAGGGTACGGCTATTTCTTAAGCACTGACATGTTAAGAAAACCTCAAAGACGATTCACAAAAATAGTATTTTTGTCTGCTGACCCGTTGAGTGTAACACTAAGTGGCAAAACAAAAACTAAGGGAAAAATAATTGTTTGCCTCAATTTACGGTTAACCCTACAAATTAATCATTTTCAAGGATGTATGCTGTTTTTTCATCCCTGTTACCATTGGAAGTATGAAAAGACCATTCACAAAAATATATTTTATCACTGATGACCCATTAAAAGTAACACCGAGCGGCTAAATAAAAACTAAGTAAAACACAATTTTTTTACCCAAATTCACGGCGAACCCTACAACTTATTTGTTTTCTAGGGTAAGGCTATTTCTTTAGCACTGACATGTTATGAAACCCTTAAAGACGATTCACAAAAATAGTATTTTTGTCTGCTGAACTGTTGAGTGTAACACTGAGTGCCAAAATGAAAATTAAGAGAAAAAGGGTTTTAACCTGTCTCCAAGGCAAACCCTACAACTTATTTATTTTCAAAGATGTAGGTGTTTTTTATCACTGGTACCTTTGGAAGTTCAAAAAGACCATTAACAAAAATATTATTTTTTTTTGATGACCCATTAGAAGTAACACTGAGTGGCTAAACGAAAGTAAGCAAAACACAATTTTCTACCCAAACTCACGGCGAACCCTACAACTTATTTGTTTCTTAAGGTACGACTATTTCTTTAGCACTGATATACTAGGAAAGCCTTAAAGACAATTCACAAAAATGGTATATTTGCCTGCTGACCTGTTAAGTGTAACACTGAGTGGCAAAACAAAAACTAAGGGAAAAATAATTGTTTGCCTCAATTTACGGTGAACCCTACAAGTTATTCGTTTTCAAAGATGTAGGTGTTTTTTCATCACTGTTACCTTTGGAAGTGTGAAAAGACCATTCACAAAAATATATTTTTCACTGATGACGCATTAAAAGTAACATCGAGTGGCTAAAAAAAACTAAGCAAAACACAATTTTTTTAACCAAATTCACGGCGAACCCTACAACTTACTTGTTTTCTAGGGTATGGCTATTTTCTTAGCACTGACATGTTAAGAAAAAATTAAAGACGTTTCACAAAAATAGTATTTTTGTCTGCTGAACCGTTGAGTGTAACACTGAGTGCTAAAATGAAAATTAAGAGGAAAAAGGGATTTAACCTGTCTCCACGGCAAACCCTACAACTTATTTGTTTGCTATGGTATGGCTATTTCTTTAGCACTGACATGTTAGGATAACCTTAAAGACGATTCACAAAAATATTATTTTTGTATGCTGAACCGTTGAGTGTAACACTGAGTGGCAAAACAAAAACTAAGGGAAAAATAATTGTTTGCCTCAATTTACGCCGAACCCTAGAAGTTATTCATTTTCAAGGATGGAGGTGTTTTTTCATCATTCTTACCTTTGGAAGTTTGAAAAAAACCATTCACAAAAATATATTTTTTCACTGATGACCCATTAAAAGTAACACCGAGTGGCTAAACGAAACGAAGCAAAACACCATTTTTACCCAAACTCACGGCGAACCCTACAACTTATTTGTTTCCTAGGGTAGGGCTATTTCTTTAGCACTGATATACTAGGAAAGCCTTAAAGACGATTCACAAAAACAGTATTTTTGTCTGCTGACCCGTGGAGTGTAACACTGAGTGGCAAACGAAAATTAAGAGGAAAAAGGTTTTTACGTGTCTTCACGGCGAACCCTACAACTTATTTGTTTGATAGGGTATGGCTATTTCTTTAGCACTGACATTTTAACAAAACCTTAAAGACGATTCACAAAAATAGTATTTTTGTCCAATGACCCGTTGAGTGTAACACTGAGTGGCGAAACGAAAATTAAGAGGAAAAAAGGTTTTTACCTGTCTTAACGGCAAACCCCACAAATTATTTGTTTTTAAGGATGTAGAAGTTTTTTCATCACTGGTAACTTTGGAAGTTCAAAAAGACCATTCACAAAAATATTGCTTTTTCTGATAACCCATTCAAAGTAACCCCGAGTGGCTGAACGAAAACTAATCAAAACACAATTTTTTACCCGAACTCACGGCGAACCCTACAACTTATTTGTTTCCTAGGGTATGACTATTTCTTTAGCACTGATATACTAGGAAAGCCTTAAAAACAATTCACAAAAATATTATTTTTGTCTGCTGACCCGTTCAGTGTAACACTGAGTGCCAAAACGAAAAATAAGAGGAAAAAAGTTTTTACCTGTCCCCACGGCGAACCCTACAACTTATTTGTTTGCTAGGGTACGGCTATTTCTTTAGCACTGTCATGTTACAAAAACCTTAAAGACGATTCACAAAAATATTATTTTTGTCTAATGACCCGTTGAGTGTAACACTGAATGGCAAAACGAAAAATAAGAGGAAAAATGTTTTTACCTGTCGTCGCGGCGAACCCTACAGCTGATTTGTTTGCTAGGGTACAGCTATTTCTTAAGCACTGAAATGTTAGGAAAACTTTAAAGACGATTCCCAAAAACAGTATTTTTGTCTGCTGACCCGTTCAGTGTAGCACTGAGTGGCAAAACAAAAACTAAGGGAAAAATAAATGTTTACCCGAACTCACGGCAAACCCTACAACTTATTTGTTTACAAGGATTGGCTATTTCTTTAGAACTGATATATTAGGAAAGCCTTAAAACAGCATTCGACTGAAACGGCTTTAAGTGTTATTACTGACACGGCACTTCGGGCTATGAACAGAGGTGAAATTTCGATTCTTGTCTTGCTTGATTTTTCTAAATGCTTTGATGTGGTGCCACACTCAAAACTTCTTCAAAAACTTGCACTCTACGGCATTGACACCCGCTGGTTCAGCAGTTACCTCGCAGGCCACACGCAGCAGGTGCAGATGCAGGCAGTTGATAGCTCAACGCGGCGTGGCTGCTTTGGAGGAGACAGTGTCCTCTCCAAAACTCGGCATATTCCTATGGGAATTTTCCAGGGAGGGGCCTTAAGTTGTACCTTGTCTTCTTTGTATGCCAATGATCTGAGCCTGTGCGTGGGCGATGATGTCACGATAGTGCAATACTGCGATGACACTCAGATCATGGTTACTGGCAAGAAGATAGATTTATCAGATTTGGTCATTCGACTAGAAACTGCATTGAAGTCTGTATACCAGTGGTGTTGCTTAAACAAAATGAAACTGAACACGCAAAAGACTCAGATGATTGTTCTCGGTACTGGGGCAATGCTGCGCGACCTTCCCCCTGTTAGTTTGAACTTTTGTGGTGCCGTTGTGCAAGAAACGCGTTCAGTGAAAAATCTAGGGGTATTAATCGATAGGCAACTAAATTATCAGTCGCATATTGATTTAGTAGCGCGAAAATGCACTGGAATTCTTGTGGCACTAAGTCACGCAAGACATGTTATGCCGCGCTCGGCACTGAAATGCATAGTACAGGCTCTGGTATTGTCTGTCGTTAGCTACTGTGCCTCCGTGTACGGGTCTTGTGGTGCCACTCAGCTGCACCGTGTGCAAAAGATTGTAAATTTCTGTGCGCGTGTAGTGACTGGTCGGAGACGCTGCGAACATATTTCTGATGTTTTACCTCAATTAGGATGGTTCACAGCCCAGCAACTCGTCGAATACCAAACTACATGTGCTGTGCGACGTATACTTATGACTGGTTCACCGCCTCAGCTACTGGCGACCATAGGCCCGCCAGCCTCTAATTTACATAATCACGACACGCGCCGAGCGGGTCTTTTCACTCTTCCACAGATTCGAACAGAGAGTGGTCGCCGTAGACTCAACTTTCGTGGCGTTCAATTTCTCAATTCCACTGGTCTGAATGTTAATGACCCACTTTTTTGCAAAGCACTAAAGCAAATGATTTTAGCCAGAACCGACATCACTTGAATTTTACACTTAACTGTTAGGAACAACCAGCAACTAGTCAGCCGTTTTCATTGTCTAGTCATGGGTGATATGTTTCGACGAAGTTTTTGAATGTTGTATGATGTTTGTAAGTGAGTGAGTGGACATGTGTGTGTTCTAGGTGTGTTTGTTTTCTTGCTATTTCCCTCTTGTTGCATGAGCGCGGATTTTTTACTTCAATGACGTGACAAGTGAAAAGCCCCTGTAATGGCGGACCTTCGTCGAATACACTGATTCTGATTCTGATTCTGATTAAAGACGATTCACAAAAATAGGATTTTTGTCTGCTGACCGGTTGAGTGTAACACTGAGTACCAAAATGAAAATTAAGAGGAAAAGGGGTTTTATTCTGTCTCCATGGCGATCCCTACATCTTATTTGTTTGCTATGGTATGGCTATTTCTTTAGCACTGACATGTTAAGAAAACCTTAATCACGATTCACAAAAATAGTATTTTTGTCTGCTGACCCCTTGGGTGTAACACTGAGTGGCAAAACAAAAACTAAGGGAAAATAATTGTTTGCCTCAATTTACGGTGAACCCTACAAGTTATTCGTTTTCAAGGATGTAGGTGTTTTTTCATCACTGTTACCTTTGGAAGTTTGAAAAGACCATTCACAAAAATATTTTTTTCACTGATGACCCATTAAAAGTAACATCGAGCGGCTAAAAAAACAAAGCAAAACACAATTTTTTACCCAAATTCACGGCGAACCCTACAACTTATTTGTTTTCAAAGATGTAGGTGTTTTTATCACTGGTACCTTTAAAAATAAAAAAGACGATTCACAGATTTTTTTCTCTGATTCCCATTAAAAGTAACACCGAGTGGCTAAAAGAAAACTAATCAAAACACAATTTTTTACCCCAACTTACGGCGAACCCTACACCTTATTTGTTTCCTAGGGTATGGCTATTCCTTTAGCACTGATATACTAGAAAAGCCTTAAAGACAATTCAACAATAATATTTTTGTCTGCTGACCCGTTAAATGTAACACTGAGTGCAAAAACGAAAAATAAGAGGAAAAAGGGTTTTTACCTGTCTCCACGGCGAACCCTAAAACTTATTTGTTTGCTATGGTATGGCTATTTCGTCAGCACTGACATGTTAAGAATACCTTAAAGACGAATCACAAAAATATTATTTTTGTATGCTGGACCGTTGAGTGTAACACTGAGTGGCAAAACGAAAATTAAGGAAAAAACAACTGTTTGCCTAAATTTACGGGAAACCCTACAACTTATTTGTTTTTAAGGATGTAGGTGCTTTTTCATCACTGGTACCTTTGGAAGTTCAAAAGGACCATTCACAAAAATATTATTTTTCCCTGATGACCCGTTCAAAGTAACCCCGAGTGGCCAAACGAAACTAAGCAAAACACATTTGTTTTACCCGAACTCATGGCGAACCCTACAACTTATTTGTTTGCTAGGGTATGGCTATTTCTTTAGCACTGATATATTAAGAAAACCTTAAAGACGATTCACAAAAATAGAATTTTTGTCTGCTGAACCCTGAAGTGTAACACTGAATGGCAAAACGAAAATTAAGAGGAAAAAAGATTTTTACATGTCTTAACGGCGAACCCTACAACTTATTTGTTTTCAAGGATATTGGCGTTTTTTCATCACTGGTACCTTTGGAAGTTTAACAAGACTATTCACAAAAATATTATTTTTCTCTCATGACCCATTAAAAGTAACACCGAGTGGCTAAACGAGAAGTAAGCAAAACACAATTTTTTTACCCGAACACACGGCGAACCCTACAATTTATTTGTTTGCAAGAGTATGGGTGTTTCCGTAGCACTAATATATTAGGAAAGCCTTAAAGACGATTCACAAAAATAGTATTTTTGTCTGCTGACCCGGTGAGTGTAGCACTGACTGGCAAAAGAAAAACAAAGGGAAAAATAATTGTTTGCCTCAATTTACGGCGAACCCTACAACTTATTTGTTTCTTTGGGTATGGCTGTTTCTTTGGCACTGACATGTTAAGAAAACCTTAAAGACGATTCACAACAATAGTATTTTTGTCTGCTGACCCGTTGAGTGTAACACTGAGTGGCAAAACGAGAATTAAGAGGAAAAAAGGTTTTTACCTGTCTTCATGGTAAACCCTACAACCTATTTGTTTTCAAGTTTGTAGGTGTTTTTTCATCACTGTTACCTTTGGAAGTTTTAAAAGACCATTTACAAAAATATAATTTTTCACTGATGACCCAGGAAAAGTAACACCGAGTGGCTAAACGAAAACTAAGCAAAACACTTTTTTTTACCCGAATTCACGGCGAACCCTACAACTTATTTGTTTGCTAGGGTACGGCTATTTCTTTAGCACTGAAATGTTAAGAAAACCTTAAAGACGATTCACAAATATAGTATTTTTCTGCTGACCCGTTCAGCGTAGCACTGAGTGGCAAAACAAAAACTAAGGGAAAAATAATTGTTTACCCGAACTAAACGCGAACCCTACAACCTATTTGTTTTCAAGGGTAGGGCTATTTCTTTAGCACTGATATATTAGGAAAGCCTTAAACGCGATTCAACAAATAGTATTTTTGTCTGCTCACCCGTTGAGTGTAACACTTAGGACCAAAACGAAAATTAAGAGGAAAAAGGGTTTTAACTGTCTCCACGGCGAGCGCTACAACTTATTTGTTTGCTATGGTATGGCTATTTCCTTAGCACTGACACATTAAGAAAGCCTTAAAGACGATTCACAAAAATAGTATTATTGTCTGCTGACCCGTTGTGTGTAACACTGGGTGGCAAAACAAAAACTAAGGGAAAAATAATTGTTTGCCTCAACTTACAGCGAACCCTACAAGTTAATCGTTTTCAAGGATGTAGGTGTTTTTTCATCACAGTTACTTTTGGAAGTATGAAAACACCATTCACAAAAATATTTCTTTTTCACTGATGACCCATTAAAAGTAACACCGAGTGGCTAAACGAAAACTAAGCAAAACATAATTTTTTACCCGAATTCACGGCGAACCCTACAACTTATTTGTTTTCTAGGGTATGGCTATTTCTTTAGCACTGACATATTAAGAAAACCTTAAAGACGATTCACAAAAATAGTATTTTTGTCTGCTGAACCGTTGAGTGTAACACTGAGTGCCAAAACGAAAATTAAGAAGAAAAAGGGTTTAAACCTGTCTCCACGTCGAACCCTACAACCTATTTGTTTGCTATGGTATGGCTATTTCTTTAGCACTGACATGTTAAAAAAAACCTTAAAGACGGTTCACAAAAATATTATTTTTTTATGCCGAACCGTTAAGTGTAACATTGAGTAGGAAAACAAAAACTAAGGGAAAAATAATTGTTTGCCTTAATTTACGGCGAACCCTACAACGGGTCAGCAGACACTCAACGGGAGAGCAGACAAAAATATTAGTTTTGTGAATCGTCTTTAAGGTTTTCTTAATATGTCAGTGCAAAAGAAATAGCCATACTCAAGCAAACAAATAAATTGTAGGGTTCGCCGTGAAGACAGGTAAAAACCTTTTTTCCTTTTACATTTTGTTTTGCCACTCATTGTTACACTCAACGGTTCAGCACACAAAAATACTATTTTTGTGAATCGTCTTTAAGGTTTTCTTAATATATCAGTGCTAAAGAAACGGCCATACCCTAACAAACAAATAAATTGTAGGATTCACCGTCAGTTCGGGTAAAACAATTGTGTTTTGCTTAGTTTCGTTTAGCCACTCGGTCTTTCTTTTAATGGGCATCAGAGAAAAATAATTTTTTGTGAATGGTCTTTTTAAATTTAGGTACCAGTGATGAAAAAACACCTAAAACCTTGAAAACAAATAAGTTGAAGGGCTCGCCGTGAAGACAGGTAAAAAAGTTTTTCCTCTTAATTTTCGTTTTGCCACTGAGTGTTACATTTCACGGGTCAGCAGAAAAAATAATATTTTTGTGAATTTTCTTTAAGGTTTCTTAACATGTCAGTGCTAAAGAAGTAGCCATACCCTAGCAAACAAAGAAGTTGTAGGGTTCGCCGTGAGTTCGGGTAAACAATTATTTTTTCCTTAGTTTTTGTTTTTCCACTCAGTGCTACAATGAACGGGTGAGCAGACAAAAATACTATTTTTGTGAATCGTCTTTAAGGTTTTCCTATAATGTCAGTGCTTAAGAAATAGCCGTACCCTAGCAAACACATAAGTTGTAGGGTTCGCCGTGAAGACAGGTAAAAACATTTTTTCCTCTTAATTCTCGTTTTTGCACTCAGTGTTACACCCAACGGGTCATTTAACAAAAATAATATTTTTGTGAATCGTCTTTAAGGTTTCTTTACATGTCAGTGCTAAAAAATAGCCGTACGCTAGCAAACAAATAAGTTCTAGGGCCCGCCGTGGAGAAAGTTAAAAACAATTTTTCCTCTTAATTTTCGTTTTGGCACTCAGTGTTACACCCAGCAGGTCACCAGACAAAAATGCTATTTTTGTGAATAGTCTTTAAGGCTTTCCTAGTATATCAGTGCTAAAGAAATAGCCCTACCCTAGGAAACAAATAAGTTGTAGGGTTCGCCGTGAGTTCGGGTGAAAATTGTGTTTTGCTTAGTTTCGTTTAGCCACTCGGTGCTACTTTTAATGGGTCATCAGTGAAAAAATATATTTTTGTGAATGGTTTTTTCAAACTTCCAAAGGAAACAATGATGAAAAAACACCTCCATCCTTGAAAATGAATAAATTGTAGGGTTCGCCGTAAATTGAGGCAAACAATTATTTTTCCCTTAGTTTTTGTTTTGCCACTCAGTGTTACACTCAACGGTTCAGCATACAAAAATAATATTTTTGTGAATCGTCTTTAAGGTTATCTTAACATGTCAGTGCTAAAGAAATAGGCATACCATAGCAAACAAATAAGTTGTAGGGTTAGCCGAGGAGAGAGGTTAAAACCCTTCTTCCTCTTAATTTTCATTTTGGCACTCAGTGTTACACTCAACGGTTCAGCAGACAAAAATAATATTTTTGTGAATTGTCTTTAAGGCTTTCCTAGTATATCAGTGCTAAAGAAATGGCCATACCCTAGGAAACAAATAAGTTGTAGGGTTCGCCGTGAATTTGGGTAAAAAATTGTGTTTTGCCTGGTTTCGTTTAGCCACTCAGTGTTACTTTTAATGGGTCATCAGTGAAGAAAATAATATTTTTTTAATGATGTTTTTGAACTTCCAAAGGTACCAGTGATAAAAAACACCTACATCCTTGAAAAAAATAAGTTGTAGGGTTTGCCTTGGAGACAGGTTAAAACCCTTTTTCCTCTTAATTTTCATTTGGTACTCAGTGTTACACTCAACGGTTTAGCAGACAAAAATACTATTTTTGTGAATCGTCTTTAAGGTTTTCTTAACATGTCAGTGCTAAAGAAATAGCCATACCCTAGAAAACAAATAAGTTGCAGGGTTCGCCGTGAGTTCGGGTAAAAAATTGTGTTTTACTTAGTTTTTATTTAGCCGCTCGGTGTTACTTTTAATGGGTCATCAGTGATAAAATATATTTTTATGAATGGTCTTGTCATACTTCCAATGGTAACAGTGATGAAAAAACATCTACATCCTTGAAAACGATTAACTTGTAGGGTTCACCGTAAATTGAGGCAAACAATTATTTTTCGCTTAGTTTTTGTTTTGCCACTCAGTGTTACACTTAACGGGTCAGCAGACAAAAATACCATTTTTGTGAATCGTCTTAAAGGTTTTCTCAACATGTCAGTGCTAAAGAAATAGCCGCACCATACCAAACAAATAAATTGTAGGGTTCGCCGTGCAGACAGGTTGAAACCCTTTTTCCTCTTAATTTTCGTTTTGGCCCTCAGTGTTACACTCAACGGGTCAGCAGACAAAAATACTATTTTTGTGAATCGTCTTTAAGGTTTCCTTAACATGTCAGTGCTTAAGAAATAGCCGTACCCTAGCAAACAAATAAGTTGTAGGGTTCGCCGTGGAGACAGATAAAAATCCTTTTTCCTCTTATTTTTCGTTTTGGCACTCAGTGTTACACTCAACGGGTCTGCAGACAAAAATACTATTACTGTGAATTGTCTTTAAGTTTTTCTTAATATATGAGTGCTAAACAAATAGCCATACCCTAGCAAACAAATAAGTTGTAGGGTTCGCCGTGAATTTAGGTAAAAAAATTGTGTTTTGCTTCGTTTCGTTTAGCCTCTCGGTGTTACTTTTATTGGGCATCAGAGAAAAATATTATTTTTTGTGAATGTTCTTTTTAAACTTGCAAAGGTACAAGTGATGAAAAAACGCCAACATCCTGAAAACAAATAAGTTGTAGGGTTCGCCGTTAAGACATGTAAAAACCTTTTTTCCTCTTAATTTTCGTTTTGCCACTTAGTTCTACTTCTACCGTATATTGACCACAATCATCGAGTTGATTATTTTGTCAATTGAAGTGCTGTAGCTCGTGTCTCGCAAAGCCAAAAGAACAAACAATAATCACACAAGAGTTACAAGAGAGAAATCAAAGAATCACGATCCAAAGATTCTTCTGGCAGTAGATTCCAGTCCCTGATGGTCTTTGGAAGGAATGAGTGCAGACGGTAATCGGTCCTGCACTGCGGCATGACAAACTGCTGGTGGTGCCCTCGTCTTGCCCGCTCAGGGAGCGGTGTTAGCTTTTCTCTTAGCTCATCTGCTTCTACGTTGCCATTGGCGATCTTTCGAAGCATTGTTAGGCGTGCCGCCTTCCGTCGCTGCTCAAGCAGTGGCCATTTGAGCTGACTTAGCATGACTGAGACACTAGAGGTGCGTTTGTAGTCCCTCATCACGAACCGCGCAGCTCTGCGTTGAATTGCTTCGATTCTGTTGATATCATTTTGATGATGAGGATCCCACACAGAGCTAGCATATTCCAAGCAAGGGCGCACATATGCTTTGTATGCGGTTTCCTTTACCTTTCGTGAGCTGATTTTCAAATTTCTCCTCAGGAAACCTAATGTCTTGTTAGCTTTTGAACAAACATTCTCGATGTGCAGTTTCCAGGTCAGGTCCTTGCTGAGTGTGACGCCCAGGTACTTGACGTAGCTGACTGTTTCTAGATTGTGCCCATGTAAGACATATTGGTACTGCATTGGTTCTCTGCTGCGGGTGATTGGAAGTGAGGTACATTTCTTCGGATGAAACTGCATATCCCACTTCTCCTCCCAGCGAGCAAGCTTGTCCAAGTCTTTTTGTAGGCTGAACTGGTCTGCAGTGTTGGAAACTACGTTGTAGGCTGCAGTATCATCAGCAAACAACCGCGTGCGTGCTGCTAGGGTGTCCGGAAGGTCATTTATGTACACGAGGAAGAGACAGGGGCCGAGGACACTGCCCTGTGGGACTCCGGATGTGACCGGAATGAACCCGGACTTGCTTCCGTTAACCACCACTGCCTGTCTTCTATCCTTCAGGAAGTCGGATATCCAGTTGTTAATCCTTCCTTTAATGCCATACTGGCTGAGCTTGTGAATAAGTAGGCTATGGTTTACTTTGTCAAACGCCTTAGCAAAATCCATGACCAGGACGTCAGTTTGAAAGCCACTGGCCAGGTTTTCATTTAGCTCTTCTACTAATTCCAAAAGCTGTGTCTCACATGACCTCTTTTTTCGGAATCCATGCTGGCTGTTATTCATGATGCTGTTAAATTCCAGGTGTGTCATTATTGTACTGGTCAGAATGTGCTCCATTACCTTGCAGCACACACTGGTGAGGGAAACTGGGCGGTAGTTGGCTGGGTCTGTGTCTGCCCTTTCTTAAACACTGGTGTCACAAGGGCGTCCTTCCAGTCTATCGGGACTAGACCGGAGTCAAGCGATGTTTGGTAAATCATCGTGAGTATAGGGGCCGCTTCATGTGCGAGTTCTTTCAAGACACGGGTGCTCAGGCCATCAGGCCCGGCTGCTTTCCTTGGGTTCAGGTTGGACAGAAGCTTTCTAACTCCGTGCTCGGTTATAATCACTCCATCAACAACTGGGAAGGTGTTCGGAGGCATGCCGCACTCGCGTTGAAATTCCTCGTAGCTGTAAGTTTTGCCCTCACCAAAAACAGATTTGAATTGTCTGTTGAGTATCTCCGCCTGTTGTTCCGGGTTTGATACTAAGCGTTCACCGTCTTTCAGTGGTGCAACTCCGATGTTCGATGACTTCATATGCTTAATATAAGTCCAAAATCTTTTGTCTTTGGTCGATTGTGCCGACTCATCACCTTCAAAAATAGAGTTGAGATACTGCCAATAAGCTCGCCTCAGCTTCCGCTGAACTTCTCTTCGAAGCTGCTGATACTGCTTTTTGAGCTCTTCAGTTCCCCTTTTTCGCATCTTTTTGAAAAGCCGGTTTTTCCTGTTTATTAGCTGGCGAAGTTCTCTGGGTATCCAAGGCTTGTTCTCTTTAGAGCGCGTCTTCTTATGTGGTATAAACCTGGATATGGCATCTGAGATGGTGTCCTTAAACATGTTCCACAGCTCATCAGCAGTGGCCGTGCGGTTCAACGGACCCATTCTGACGAGAAGGTCAATACATACCTCCTTCAGCCCCTGCCAATTTGCCTTATTGTACAATGGAACAAGTCTGGGTGTCTGTTTGTGTTCCTGTGCGTAAAGGCTAAATTCACAGTACACAGCGTCGTGATCAGAGAGACCTGGAAGTACCTCAACTCTTGGGACAAGATGAGGACTGTTGGTTATCACCAGATCTAGTGTGTTGTTTGCACGTGTTGGAGAGGTGACCAGCTGCTCTAAACCATGATCACAAAGGATGTCGACAAAATCGTTGTGTAGTCTTGGGTAAACCGGGTTAGGCTTTAGTGACATCATTTTCCAATCCCAGCCCGGAAAGTTGCAATCGCCACTAATCAATAGGTGGGCGTTTGGCACAGTAGCTGCTCGAGTTATTGATTCGCTGAACTGTCTTAAACTGTCTTCATCACTTACATTCGGCCTATAATACGAACAAATATATAAAGTCTTCCTCCCTTTAACTTTTACTTTGACCCATATAAGCTCACAGTTTACTTGCCACTCGGTGACTTCAAAACTGTCAAACGCGTTATTCACTGCAATCAGCACTCCGCCGCCATGCCGATTTCTGTCCTTACGGTACACTTTGAATCTGTCAGGAAGTATTTCAGCATCTGACTGCGATGGGTCGAGCCAGGTCTCAGTGGCAACGATTATGTCTGGTTTTATGCTTTCGAGAAGCTGAAGGATTTCAGGCTTCTTCCCAGGAGCTGATTGAAGGTTAATATTTAAAAATCGAAGTGGCCGATGTTTCCACTTGTCCTGATGACTTGACCGTTTTGGTGTTGAGGCATGTAGTGGTCTACTCAAGAGTCTGGATGGAGTGTTATATGACTCGGATTCCGACAAGTCGTTCTCATCCGCAAATTCGAATGGCGTGTTTCGGCCGTCAAAAACAGCGCAACACCAAATGTTGCTCTCATAAGAGAAATTATCCACGCTCTGACAGTGAGGATGATACCACTGGCCACATACATTGCAGTACAGTGCCCTAGCATCCCATCGCATACTGTTGTCGCATGTCCCGCACAACTGTACTGATTGGGAGTTCGCTAACATGGCCACTTCTTGCAGACTTGACGGGCCTGGGTTCACTCATGGGGTCACTTAGTGTTACACTCATGGGGTCAGCAGACAAAAATACTATTTTTGTGAATCGTCTTTAAGGTTTTCTTAATATATCAGTGCTAAAGAAATAGCCATGCCCTAGCAAACAAAGAAGTTGTAGGGTTCGCCGTGAGTTTGGGTAAACAATTAATTTTCCCTTAGTTTTTGTTTTTCCACTCAGTGTTACACTGAACAGGTGAGCAGACAAAAATACTATTTTTTGAATCGTCTTTAAGGTTTTCTTAACATGTCAGTGCTAAAGAAATTGCCGTACCCTAGCAAACAAATAAGTTGTAGGGTTCGCCGTGGAGACAGGTAAAAACCTTTTTTCCTCTTTTTTTCGTTTTGGCCCTCAGTGTTACAATCAATGGGTCAGCAGACAAAAATACTATTTTTGTGAATTGTCTTTAAGGCTTTCCTAGTATATCAGTGCTAAAGAAATAGTCGTACCCTAGGAAACAAATAAGTTGTAGGGTTCGCCGTGAGTTCGGGTAAAAAATTGTGTTTTGCTTAGTTTCGTTAAGCCACTCAGTGTTACTTTTAATGGGTCATCAGTGAAGAAAATAATATTTTTGTTACTGGTCCTTTTTAACTTCCAAAGGTACCAGTGATAAAAAACACCTACATCCCTGAAAACAAATAAGTTGTAGGGTTTGCCTTGGAGACAGGTTAAAACCCTTTTTCCTCTTAATTTTCATTTTGGCACTCAGCGTTACACTCAACGGTTTAGCAGACAAAAATACTATTTTTGTGAATCGTCTTTAAGGTTTTCTTAACATGTCAGTGCTAAAGAAATAGTCATACCCTAGAAAACAAATAAGTTGTAGGGTTCGCCGTGAATTTGGGTAAAAAAATTGTGTTTTACTTAGTTTTTGTTTAGCAGCTCGGTGTTACTTTTAATGGGTCATCAGTGAAAAAACATATTTTTGTGAATGGTATTTTCATACTTCCAATGGTAACAGTGATGAAAAAACACCTACATCCTTGAAAACGATTAACTTGTAGGGTTCACCGTAAATTGAGGCAAACAATTATTTTTCCCTTAGTTTTTGTTTTGCCACTCAGTGTTACACTTAACGGGTCATTAGACAAAAATAATATTTTTGTGAATAGTCTTTAAGGTTTTCTTAACATGTCAGTGCTAAAGAAATAGCCATACCCTAGGAAACAAATAAGTTGCAGGGTTCGCCGTGAGTTCGGGTAAAAATTGTGTTTTTATTAGTTTTCGTTTAGGCACTCGGGGTTACTTTGAATGGGTCATCAGAGAAAAATAATATTTTTGTGAATGTTTTTTTGAACTTCCAAAAGTACCAGTGATGAAAAAACACCTACACCCTTGAAAACAAATAAGTTGTAGGGTTCGCCGTTAAGACAGGTAAAAACCTTTTTTCCTCTTCATTTTCATTTTGCCACTCAGTGTTACACTCAAGGGGTCAGCAGGCAAAAATACTATTTTTGTGAATCGTCTCTAAGGTTTTTTAACATGTCAGTGCTAAAGAAATAGCCGTACCCTAGCAAACAAATAAATTGTAGGGTTCGCCGTGAGGACAGGTAAAAACCCTTTTTCCTCTTATTTTTTGTTTTGGCTTTCAGTGTTACACTCAACGGTTCAGCAGACAAAAATACTATTTTTTGTAAATTGTGTTTAAGGCTTTCCTAGTATACCAGTGCTAAAGAAATAGCCATACCCTAGGAAACAAATAAGTTGTAGGGTTCGCCGTGAGTTCTAGTAAAAAATTGCGTTTTGATTAGTTTTCGTTTAGCCACTCGGGGTTACTTTGAATGGGTCATCAGAGAAAAATAATATTTTTGTGAATGGTCTTTTGAACTTCCAAAGGTACCAGTGATGAAAAAACACTTACATCCTTGAAAACAAATAAGTTGTAGGGTTCGCCGTTAAAACTGGTAAAAACCTTTTTTCCTCTTAATTTTCGTTTTGCCACTCAGTGTTACACTTAAGGGGTCAGCAGACAAAAATACTATTTTTGTGAATCGTCTTTAAGGATTTTTTAACATGTCAGTGTTAAAGAAATAGCCGTACCCTAGCAAACAAATAAGTTGTAGGGTTCGCCGTTAAGACAGGTAAAAACCTTTTTTCCTCTTACTTTTCGTTTTGGCACTCAGTGTTACACTCAACGGGTCAGCAGACAAAAATACTATTTTTGTGAATCGTCTTTAAGGTTTTGTTAAAATGTCAGTGCTAAAGAAATAGCCATACCCTATCAAACAAATAAGTTGTAGGGTTCGCCGTGAAGACACGTAAAAACCTTTTTTCCTCTTAATTTTCGTTTGCCACTCAGTGTTACACTCCACGGGTCAGCAGACAAAAATACTGTTTTTGTGAATCGTCTTTAAGCTTTTTTTAAGATATTAGTGCTAAAGAAATAGCCATACCCTAGCAAACAAATAAGTCCTAGGGTTTGCCGTGAGTTCGGGTGAAAAATTGTGTTTGGCTTAGTTTCGTTTAGCCACTCGGGGTTAATTTTAATGGGTCATCAGAGAAAAATAATATTTTTGTGAATGGTCTTCTTAAATTTTCAAAAGTGCCAGTGATGAAAAAACACCTAAATCCTTGAAAACAAATAAGTTGTATGGTTCGCCGTAAATTTAGGCAAACAATGTTTTTTTCTTTAATTTTCGTTTGCCACTTAGTGTTACACTCAACGGGTCAGCAGACGAAAATACTGTTTATGTGAATCGTCTTTAAGGTTTTCTTAATATATCAGTGCTAAAGAAATAGCCATACCCTATCAAACAAACAAGTTGTAGGGCTTGCTGTAAATTTAGGCAAACAATTGTTTTCTCCTTAATTTTCGTTTTCCCACTCAGTGTTACACTCAACGGGTCAGCAGACAAAAATACTGTTTTTGTGAATCGTCTTTAAGGTTTTCTTAATATATCAGTGCTAAATAAATAGCCATACCCTAGCAAACAAATAATTTGTAGGGTTCGCCGTGAGTGCGGGTAAAACAATTGAGCTGGGTTTAGTTTCGCTTAGCCACTCGGTGTTACTTTTAATGGGTCTTTAAAGAAAAATAATTTTTTGTGAGTGGACTTTTTAAGCTTCCAAGGGTACCAGGGATGAAAAACACCTATATCCTTAAAAACAAATAAGTTGTAGGCTTTGCCGAAAAGGTAGCAATAATTTTTTCCTTAATTTTTGTTTTGCCATTTAGTGTTGCATTCATTGGGTCAGCAGACAAAAATACTATTTTTGTGAATTGTCCTTAAGCTTTGCTTAACATATCAGTGCTAGAGAAATAGCCATACCCTAGGAAACAAATAAGTTGTAGGGTTCTTTGTCGGTTCGGGTAAAAAAATGTGTTTTGCTCAGTTGTCGTTTAGCCACTCTGTGTTATTTTTAATTGGTCATCAGAGAAGAATAATATTTTTGTGAATGGTCTTTTTAAACTTCCATAAGTACCAGTGATGAAAAAAACACCTACATCCTTGAAAACAAATAAGTTGTAGGGTTCACCGTAAATTTAGGCAAACAATTGTTTCTTTAATTTTGTTTTGCCACTCAGTATTACACTCAACGGGTCAGCAGACAAAAATAATATTTTTTGTGAATGGTCTTTTTAAATTTGCAAAGGTACAAGTGATGAAAAAACACCTACATCCTTGAAAAATAAGTTGTAGGGTTCGCCGTAAACCTAGGCAAACAATTGTTTCTTCCTTAATTTTTGTTTTGGCACTTAGTGTCACGCTCAACGGGTCAGTAGACAAAAACAAAATTTTGTGAATCACCTTCAATGACTTTTTACGCCATCAGTGCTAGAAAAATAGCTATATCCTTCCAAATAAATCAGTTGTAGGGTTTGCCGCCAACTACAGTTGAAAACGTTGATTTTGTCTAAGTTAGGTTTTGCCGCTGTTCAGTATACTTAACACATCAGCACTCAAAAGCCAACTTTTTGTGAATAGTGTTTGAAGTATTTCTAAGTCATGAGTGACTAAAAAAACAATTATTGTATAGGAGAAAATATGTTGCAGGGTTCGCCGTGAATATAGGTAAAAACCTTTTTTCTCTTAATTTCCGTTTTTCCACTCAGTGTTACACTTAACGGGTCAGCAGACAAAAATACTATTTTTGTGAATCGTCTTTTGGTTTTCTTAACATATCAGTGCTAAAGAAATAGCCATACTCTAGCAAACAAATAAGTTGTAGGGTTCGCAGTGAATTTGGGGAAAAAATTGTGTTTTGTTTAGTTTTTGTTTGGCTACTCAGTGTTACTTTTAATGGATCAGAAGAGAAACATAATAATTTTGTGAATGGTCTTTTGAAACTTTCAAAGGTACCAGTGATGAAAAAACACCCAAATCCTTCAATACAGATAAATTGTAGGGTTCGCCGTAAATTTATTCAAACAATTGTTTTTCCCTTAATTTTATGCCAACTAGTTAGTTTTTTCCGGTCAAAAATACCAACCCCTTGGTCAGAAAAGCCTTTCCCTGTTAAGTTACCCCCCCGCCCAGTGGCGGATCCAGGGAAGGGGGGGCAAAAAGATATTTGCCCCCCAAACGGAAAAGCTCGGGGCAAAACTATGTTTTGCCCCTCCAAAGTGGTCGATCTCGCTTTTGCCCCGACCTTTTTTTAGTTTACCTATAAGCAAGACTTTGGTGCTTCAACTCTCAGCTTCAGGCAGAACCAGTGAAGTTCATTGTGAATATTGGGCCTTGGATAGGAAAAAGTATCTTAAGCCAATATCTTTCACCCCCGTGACGTTTTGTTTTTTGCTTTTTGATTTTGGTTTGCCCCTCCCAAAGCGACCGGCTAGATCCGCCACTGCCTCCCCCTCCCCCGATGCGCCATCCTGGATCCGCCTATGCCTCTGAGCAGCTTACTGCTATGCATAAACAATATGCGCTCTGATATTTGGGGGTGGGGGCCTCCTATGCCCTTTTGAACCACCATTTCAGCAAGCCAGGTAGTCATAGCTCCCATTATGATTGATTTGCATCTCTTATGGCAAACGAGCTGTGTGGCTGGTAGATGGTCCGCTTGCTTTAAGGCCCCGCCTTTGGTGGGCGGGGCTTGGAGGACGTTGAATGCTGCCGATGGAAGTTTTTATCATTGGAATAAACGTGTTTTGTTGATGCTGGCTAAACTAGGAGAGTTGAAGGTATCGGGTTTTTTGTGAATTATCTATGATATATGAGTAAATTCGATGTGGAACTGTTTTACATCTTAACTGGTTAAGGTAGGAATGGCAGGGTTCGCAAGCATTTTTGTAAAACGGTCATTTTTACATAAAATGTACGCCTAGAGCGAAAATAATATATTTAATGGTTGTTTATATTTTTGTGAATGATGCTGACTGCGATGGCCGCGTTTGAACACCAAAAAACAGATGATAAGTATGTAATAAAGCGTTGATTTAGGGTTCGCCACGCCTTTTGACAGGGCGGCTTTTGAAATTGAATTTCGAATTCGAAGCCAGGGGCTGGAGTTTAACGAAGTATGTGTTAATTGTGAATCATCTTTGGTGTCAATGGAAAGCACTAGAGCCGAAATGACACTTCTAGCTCTTTTTGTCTTAAAATTGTAGGGTTCGACAGATTTTCGAGCTTTATATTTTGGTGACCTCTGGAGGTCAAACCGTTAGTTGTGAACACGAATGGTTTTAGGGGGTTACTAGGGACTCGCATAGCAGTATCCATGCAAAATTTCAGCAAAATCGGAGGGGTCGCGAATCCGTATTTGAATACGAATACGTTGCTATTATCACGGACATTTCTGCCTGGTGATGGCACCACAGCAGGCCTCACATCAGTTTGTACAGCAAGGTTTTTAGTAGCCTGTCTCTCACCCGCAGAGGTCTAAGATGAGGAAGAAGGTTGGCTGGTGTCCAGAGCAGGATGAGCAGTTGAAGAATCACCAGAACCGCCCAGGGGCAGGGGCAGAGATCCTGTAGGATCCACCCCAACACCCCGATCCATGGTGACCCCGACTAATCCAGAAGAACCCAGAGCCACAGGCTCAGGACACGATCCACCAGTCGCCAGGGCCAGTCCGGACGCAACAGTCAGGGGAGATCCACCGTCGCTGGGCCCCGCAGGAGCAGGTCCTGCGGCAGGAGCAACAGACTGCCTCAGGCTTGCGCCAGTGGCAGAGTTTGCACCCCCACCCAAATATGGAGGGGCATCCACACCAGCATCAGCCCCCCCCGACTTAAGGGTGCAGAGCCGGATCCACCTTCACGATGACCAGCACCAGGACCCCCCCTCCCTGAGGCCGGGAGGGGCCTCCTGGTGGAACCCGCCTTCACGTGGTGGGAGGCGTGGGCCCGTCTGGTTCCACCGCTGTCGGCCGACTCCGTCAGCGGGACGCCAAACGGGTTCCGGCGTGCCCTCTCCGATGGGGCACCTGGCGACGGTCCCCATACCGCCGCCGACGCTCTTCGCCGCGCATCTCTTCTCACCGTCTCACCGTCTCCACCTACCCCACCGCGCCTGGTGGCGCATGCCTGCGGGTCCGGCACCGCGCGCCGCGCGGGGCCGGCCCGCTAGGTAATTAGCGACCGGGCAGCGCCCGCCTCCGTGCGCACCGACGGAGGAGGGGACCCTCGGGTGCGGCCCGGGGGTCTGACAGACGTCGAGCCCGTAACCGACGGTACTGCAAGAACCAACGACGCCGAAGTCTGCTCACCATCACGTGTTGGAACGCGGAAGGGCTCCGGGGTAAACTCCCGGAGCTCCAACGCTGGCTTCAGGCGCACCCAACGGATGTGGTTGCCGTCCAGGAGGGACAATTCTCCAAGTCTGCTATCAGGCTCCCGGGCTACCAGCCCCCGGTGGTCACCAGACGGGTGCGTGGGCGTATTACCGGTGCCGCGGCCAAGGGAGGAGACGTGGCTATCTACGTGCGAGCCGGCACCCACTTCTCGCCCCTTGAGTGCCGCTTTCTCGATCCCAGAGACGACAGTACGGAGGTGTGTGGGGTCCGGATTTACGGAGGAAGGACGGTGGACGTCATCAACGTCTACCGGCCCCCCATACGTTCCTCAGCAGACGATCAGCGTGAGGACCACTTCGTCCCTGCCTGTCTACCTACCAGCGCCGACAACATCATCGTCGGAGACTTCAACGCCCACCATCCCATGTGGGACGAACATTGCGAGGCGGCGGATGAGGTCGGCCAGCGCATCGCGTCGTGGCTGGACAGCGAGGACTGGGCGGTGCTGAACTCCGGTGCACCGTCCTTCGTCAGCTATCGTACGGGTAGCCGTACCGCCCCGGATATCGCCGCCTGCGGGAGAAGCCTCGCCCGTCGGGCAACATGGGAGCTGGGACCCGACCTGGGGAGCGACCATCTCCCCATGGTCATCAAGATTTCGACCCAGGCCGGGGAAGTTCACCCCCACAGAGTGCGTAAGACGCGCTGGGAGTTCCGGAAGGCGGACTGGCGGGCATGGACCGAGTGCTGTGAGGCTGCCTTGACAGAGGCGGTGCCCCAGCCAGCCAGTGTCCAGAGCCTGTGCACTCACTTCACCGCCGTGCTGCAGCGTGCTAGCGCCCGTTATATCCCGAGGGGCTCTCGGGCGGATCCTAAGCCCTGGGCGCTTGACCCGGAGCTTCTGGAAGCCATCGCAGAGAGGAAGGCGGCGCGCGCAGCGGTCACTGACGGAGATCCGGACTCCAAACTCCGCTGGATCCGTGCTAAGCAGCACGCAGCCACTGTGGAGGCGAAAGTCTCCCGGGCGAAATTCCGCGAATTCGTCTCGGAGAAACTGAACCGGCCCAACGACATCGGCAGAGTCTCCAAACTACTGAAGAAATGGGAAAGGGCGACGGATGATGAGCATCGTGACAGACAGGCGATGGAGGAGGACGGTCGTGTGCTCATCAGGGATTCCGACAAAGCCGAGGCCTTCTGCAGCACCTATGCAAGGGTATCGCGCCAAGTCCGAGCCCCGAAGTTGGACCGCGAAGCCAAGGCCAAGTCCAGAGACCCAGCCTTCTCTCGCTGTTCGGAGTGCGATGGAGCCCGCGCCCTTTGCTGCGCCGAGTTCACCATGCCGGAACTGGTGCGAGAGCTCCAAAACCTGAAGTTGAGGAAGGCCCCGGGCCCTGACCTCATTACCAACGAGATGCTCAAGTACCTCGGCCCCGTCGCCCGGGAGGCCCTGCTGACCTTGATTAACGGCTCGTGGCGGGAAGGCACGGTCCCAAGGAAGTGGCGCCAAGCCACGATAGTGCCTATCCCAAAGTCTGGCAAGGACAAGCGCCTCCTCGATAGCTATCGCCCGATAGCGCTGACTAGCCACCTGTCGAAGCTGACGGAGCGCCTCATCCTCTCCCGTCTCTCGTTCGCCGCGGCTCAGCGTGACCTCATCCCCGCAGAACAAGTCGGCTTTAGAGAGGGACCGTCGGTAGAGGACAGCCTTGGACGCCTCGTCCAGCAGGTTCAGGACGGCTGGAACCGTCCCAAGGCGCGATCCAAGAGGACCGAGGACGGATCTACAGCCCAAAAGTACGTCCTATTGGCCTTCGATTTTGCCCGTGCCTATGACACGGTTGACCACCACCTGCTTCGAGCCCGACTGCTGAAGGAGGGAGTCCCGTTGTGTCTGGTCCGATGGACCTGGAGCTTCTTGCGCGACCGCCGAGCACGAGTGGAGGTCAACGGCACCAAGAGTCGTGAGCGGTTGTTCTGGGCAGGCCTGCCGCAAGGCAGTGTCCTGTCTCCGACTCTGTTCTTGTTATGGGCGGCCCCGCTCGCGGCTGATCTCAGGAGGATCCCGGGGGTATCCCCTTCCTCTACGCTGACGACACTGCGACCCTGTGCGCCGGCAACGAGATATCGACGGCCAGGACCAGAGCCCAATTCGCCGCGGACGCGCTGGTTAGATGGGCCCAACGGTCGAAGATGCGAGTAGCCGGTAAGAAGACCCAAGCTCTCGTCCTCTCCCAGTGATCCCGCGACGCGGTCGACTGTACCATCAAGGTGGCGGGGAAGACCGTTGAAGCAGGAGATCACCTCAAGCTACTGGGAGTCACGATAGACCGGCTGCTACACTTTGGGGCCCACTGCCGCAACATGAAAAAACGGACCAGGCCGCGACTCGCTCACCTCAGGTCGCTCACCGGACGTGACTGGGGATTGGAAGAACGGCAGCTCAGAGCGGTAGCTAACGGCTACGTACAGGGTGCCATCGAGCATGCAGCTGCCGCCTGGCTGCCAGCGACCCCCCATCACACATCGACATCCTGGAGAGGGAGATGCGCGCAGCCGCACGACTGATCACCGGCTGCCCCCTGTCCACGCCTGCGCACGCCCTGATGGCGGAGGCCGGCTTGACACCGGTTTCGGCGCGCCGCACCACGCTGGCTGCGAGATTCCTGGCCAAAGCGCGGGCCCTGCCGCCGTCGGACCCCCTGCGAGAGGTGGCGGACGCCACGGCCCCGACCCGACTGGCGACTACGGCGGGTTGGCGGGGTGTGGGACTGGCGGCGTGGCAGGCCGCCGGTGTCACCGCCACTGTAGAGCCCACCCTCCCCACGTGCTTGCCGCCGTGGACGGACCCTGGCACGGTCACGTTCAGGCTGGACGTGGGTGAGAGCCTACCAGTCGGAGCGTCTCCCGAACAGAGGAGACAGGCTGCGTCCCACCACTTAGCGTCGCTCCCACAGTGCGCAACCTGGCTGTGGACGGACGGCTCAGCAGAGGCCGGGGTGCTTAAGGGAGGCGCCGGAGCGCTTATCGAGGAACCGGACGGATACGCACCCCGGCCGGTGCACTGTGCTCCAGTTACCGGGCGGAGCTCTTTGCACTGCGAGCCGCTCTGCAGCACCTCCACGACAACCCGGCTCACACTGATGACCCAGTCGTAGTGTGCACAGACTCCCAAGCAGCACTGGCTACACTGCGGCAGGGTCCGTCCTCCCAGACATCCACGCTCGGGGCCGCAATCTGGGACCTACTCCGAAACATGACCTCCACCGGCCGTCGATTCCACCTGCAGCGGGTGCCGTCCCACTGCGGTCTGCGGGGGAATGAGCACGCCGACCGCCTCGCCGCTGAGGCATCGCGACTCCCGCAGGCGGACGTCCCGCTAGACGTGCGCACCATCTACCGTGCGGCAACACGGACAGCGCGCGCCGAGTCGGTCCGCCGCTGGCCGGACGGCTGGTACCGGCTGCTCATGGGCGACCGTCTGCCGCGTCCGGTGACGGGACTCGCGCGGAACGCGGCGGTGGATATTCATCAGCTGCGGGCGGGCCATTGGTCCGGCTCGACAGCCTACCTTCACAGGATTGAGCGACACCCATCCCGGCAGTGCGCCCAGTGCAGCGACGCTCGCTGCAGGGCCAACTGGTGCCGCCTCTGCCGGGAGGAACCGGACACCCCAGCCCACATCCTGTGCCGATGTCCGGCCCTGATGGCGATGCGCCATCGCATCCTCGGGCGCATCCACCCGAGAGCCGAGGAGGTGCGCGGCGACGAGTACGTCGCGGCCGTGGCGACGGCCGCCAGGTCCCTCCAGAGCCGGACGGCTACGCCTCCCTAGGGAGGCCGGAGGGACCTAACAACAACAACAACAACAGGCCGGGAGGGACCCACTTTGACGTCCTACAGCATGTTCAGAGCAGAGTTTCATGATGTCATCCCTTGACATTCCTACAGACAGCTCAGTTGCCCTGCTGGAGTTGCGGAACCTTACATAGATTTTCCCACTATTTGTATAATATGAGAGAAAGGGAGAGCTCTGGCGATGTTTGTGAAGGTCCTGCAGTATTTTAACTACAGCTAGTCTTTCCGGGGTCAAGCTCTCATGAATGAGGAACCCATGCCTCACTGGTCTAGTCCGCCGGCTGTAAACATATCCACACTGTGCGAGATACGCAAAGCGAATAAGAATTACCTTCCTACTCTGGAGGCGGTGACACGCTATGAGCTCCCCAGGTAGCACAGGAATGCATTGCCCAGGTGGTCTTTCAGGAGCTTGCATGCAAGTGCACATGTATCTTCTCCATCGCTTGGGGTGGGGATGGCTCGTCCTGAAAGGAGCAGAGTGGCCTTACGTGAGTACTGGGCCTGCTCCTCAATAGCAGAGGCCAATCCAGCCTGTTTAGTAGCTAGCTTGCTTTGGATTTTAGACTGCTCACGCTGGGCTGCAGTCACCGCAGAGCATGAGTCACAAACTGAAGTAAATTTTTGACTGAGTGCTTCCCCGCTATCAATGTTTTCGGAGATCTTAAGCTGGACCTCAACCAGTTCAGATTTTAGCTCCCTTACTTCCTCTCTGTCTTTTGTAAGCTCACGATGGTATGAATCAAGTTCCTCTCTAAGCCCTGAGACAGTTGATTCAAGAAATTTCATGGTGATCCCCTTGGTCATGATGGTGTAGTGTAGTGCTCAGCAGAAGGTGAGCACCAAATTCAAAATGGTAAAGTAGACTGAAACAACAAAAATGCAAGAAAAAAGCTGACCCAGTGCTTGGATTAGTGAACAGTGTGTCCCTGACCAGATGTAATCTGGGCAGCTGACGAGTGTACGGGAGGCTTATCCGGTGTTGAGGTCTGTGTACAGTATGTAGCCTGTGCAGCTGGTGAGTGTGCAAGAAGGCCTATCCAGTGCCAAGGTCTGTGTACAGCGTGTACCAAACCAGGTACAGCCTGTACAGCCGGTGAGTGTGCGAGAAGGCTTATCCAGTGACAAGGTCTGTGTACAGCGTGTACCTAACTGGGTATAACCTGTGCAGCTGGTCTGTGGTCTGTGTACAGTGTGTACCTAACCGGGTGTAACCTATCAGCTGGTGAAAGTGGAAAGTAATTTACCTAGGCATCAAGGCAAACAGCAATGAAATCAATGAGATAGTCGATCAGACAAATAAGCGATGCTCGACCTTAAGGGGAGCCAGCCATAAGCCAAGGTGGCAGCAAGAAATTTGGAATTTTGGAATTTCCTGTGGAGTAGGTTCAAGTGAAAGCACAGAACTCACACAAAAAGGATGACACTGACACTCCAAGGGCGAATCTCTAGCGAGATCTCTCACATAAGAGGCAGAAAATTTTGAATCACGAGAACTCAGGTACCCTGTTAAGGAATATTCAGCAGCATGTACTACATTGATCCACCCTATTCCACCTTATTAGCACCTAAGAGCTCCACACCTGCCCCGCAAAAACAGGAACATCACCACTGCCGCCATGGAAATTTATTTTGCCTAGAGCAGAAATTTATTTTGCCTAGCGCCACTCACTATTACTCAGGACAAGTACCAGAGTATGAATTAATAAATCCGTATGAGAACCTTTCTACGGCATACCACAAAAACTATAAGCAACTGCGTGTTAGAAGCAAGATGGAGGCCGGGCTGGTATACCAACTATCAGGGAATAGCGTATGAGGAGCCAGCACTATCGCGCCTCGGCGCCTACCAGCTGATTCCGTGTGACCTTGCGCCAGATATAGCACGAGGACTACATGGATAGCAAAATACTAAGTATTGGGTTGGGTCATGAAAGTGCTAAGTAGGCCTTAACCCACGCAGAAAATTTCACAATTAACCGCGAGAAATTTATTTCTCGGAAATAAAATTGTCTAACAGTTTTCAAGACGCCTATAAGGTCTAGCAAAACGCAAGAGAAACCACTGACCTCGGAGCACTTTTGCGCACGTCCGGCACCCAGGACAGCAGGACAAGGAATGATCTTAAAGCCAAACTGAGCGTCATTTGTGACCAGATATTGTTACAGTCGATCTAGCAAGGCAGATTCATACAGTTTAGACAAACTAGCTGATAAAGCTATGGCTCTATAGTTGTTGGGATTGTCAAGAGGGCTGGCTTTGTCCTTCACTATGGGAACTAGAAGAGACTGAGCTAAACGAGGAGGAATATAATGATGAATAACCATAAAATTGAAGAGATCCGTGAGGAGGGCAAGCACGGATCTCCCTAAGTGTCGAATGTGATCATTTGTCAGTCTATCGGGCCCAGGTGCTCTCCCAGTATTTAGCTTTGCGAGGGCTGCCGTGATTTCGTCGACTGAAAACATATCAATTCCGTCATCAGCTCTATTTAATATGGCAAGGAGTTCATCATCCGAGCTTTTACATGAAGAGTCATTAAAAACACGCTCAAAGTGCTCCTTCCACATGGCGGTGATCTGTCTTCCCCCATTAACGCCATTCAAGGTGGATGGAAGGCAAGCTCGTCCGCCAAGATCCCTGTTGACTAACCTGCAGAACTCGAGGTTACGTTTTCCTCGTAGAGAGGCGCTTAGTTTATCTGCTTTGAAGGAGTTAACGTTACTTTTACATGCCCTCAACGCGTATTTGAACCTAGCTCGAGTGTATCGCGTATTACTAGCCTCTAGACCCTCCTGAGGGCTCCCGCACGCTTTCCAAACCAGAAAAGCACGTCGGCCTGGTCATGAGCGTCTTTAAAAATATCATTCCAACCAAGGCAGATGTGTCGTCGTGCATTCCGAGTATTCTTTGGAATTGTCAGAAGCCGGTGACGAACGAAGTGAGAAACGGCTTCTATACTGACAGTTTTTCGTTCAGTTGTCCGAAGTCAGAAGCCGGTGACGAACGAAGTGAGAAACGGCTTCTATACTGACAGTTTTTCGTTCAGTTGTCCGTAGTCAGAAGCCGGTGACGAACGAAGTGAGAAACGGCTTCTATTCTGACAGTTTTTCCGGTCTCGTCCTCAGAAGCTGATGACGAACGAAGTAAGAAACGGCTTCTATCTGTCAGAAGCCGGTGACGAACGAAGTAAGAAACAGCTTCTATTCTGAAAGTTTTTCCGGTCTCGTCATCGTTGTCAGAAGCCGGTGACGAACGAAGTAAGAAACGGCTTCTATTCTGACAGTTTTTCCGGTCTCGTCGTCGTTGTTGTTGTCAGAAGCCGGTGACGAACGAAGTAACAAACGGCTTCTATTCTGACAGTTTTTTCCGGTCTCGTCGTCGTCGTTGTCAGAAGCCGGTGACGAACGAAGTGAGAAACGGCTTCTATACTGACAGTTTTTCGTTCTCTGTTGTCCGTCAGAAGCCGGTGACGAACGAAGTAAGAAACGGCTTCTATTCGGACAGTTTTTCCGGTCTCGTCGTTGTCAGAAGCCAGTGACGAACGAAGTGAGAAACGGCTTCTATACTGACAGTTTTTCGTTCTCTGTCAGAAGCCGGTGACGAACGTTGTCCGTAGTAGTAGTAGCTGTTGTCTGTTCTGAGGACTGGTATCAGATAATTGAAAATTCCAGGGATGAAAGGCAGGAACCCATAAAACATTCCGACGGCTGCAGATTTTCGAATTTCGCAAAAACTTTTCCAAAATTTTGGATTATACTTTTCTAAATTTTTATTTTTCTAGTTTTCTATTTTTAGTCTACAGCTCTCAAACTTACAATGTTTTACACACAATCAATTACCAGTTGTTGCTCAAAGTTTGAAGCAAAAAATCCAAATTTGTACTTCTAAAATGATTTTTTGAAACTTTTACCTCCAACATGTAGTGAAATGCATTCCTAAAGTAATAAGTTCGAAATATCTGAAGATATGATGCTAGGTATTCCTAACTGGATTTTTACAGACAGAATGGACTGCGCATTACTGCATGGACACTAAACTGAACCAAAAACATAATTTTGAAGGCCAGTTTTAGCCCTTTTTCCAAATCATTCCAATTATGGCCTAAAACTTTAAAACCATATAACTTTCAAAATTCTGAACATTTTTAAACGCAGTTTTCTTTGTTGAGATGGATATTGTCATTACGACAACATATTCTAAATGCAAATTTCTGAGTTAATGGGAAAAATTTTTCTGCAAAAACTACAATATTTTTTTGTTTTTTTTGGGAATTTATGACTATATATTTCCAAATTTTCTTTTCGAAATCGGTACCAAAAAAAGCCCGGCTCAAGTTCTACAACCGTCTGCCTGACCATACCCGCGCGTCTCCCATAGGTTTTGAGCTATATGATGATAAAGACTGAATTTGATGCGGTTTTTATAGGTTGTAATAGATTCATCACGTGATACAGTGCCTTTATACTCAACTGAGATATATGGCTCTCTTTATACTTGTAGTATGGGAAATTATGAGCTCTGTCATTTTTGTTCCATGACGCTCCGACGACTAGTGCGCCACTGAGGGGCAAAATACTTCGGTCCCATTTTTCCCGCAGCAGAAGTGACGTCATTCTGCCCTTCTTGCATGGACCTTCTGTGCTGCGGCAGTAGGCTGCAGCCGGCAAATGCGTGCAAGAAGGGCATAACATTTCTATCCGGGTGCGTACAGCGGGTGGCTAGCCGGTCGGGGCGGACGGGAACCTGACTAGAGGGCAGAGGGTGCCGAGGCGTGTTTAGAGATCCGAGGAAGTGAGCAGTGATGCCCTCAGGCATCTAGGGAACGGTAGCAGGGTCCAGAGGCGTGCTGAGATAGCTCATGGGAGACATTTCGGACGGGGGAGCAGTGAGGATGGGGGCTGGTACGGAACTGGAGCCTTCCCCGCCATTGCCTCGGAACAGCTTCTGTGTTTGTATTAACCATAGATATTCTGACATTAGGGGGAGTTCAGCCCCTAACTCCGCCCATTGTATCTACCACCATTTTAACAGCCACCATGTATGTATATAAGCATATAAAAGATTGAAGATTTCGTTAAACTCCGTACCAAATTACCGAACAATATCAATGAGAGGCAATCGACCATGCAGATTTTGAATGTGGTATTCAGGTCAACAAAAGGTCACTGCGCATGCGCACTGGAGCTAAGGGTAAGAGAGGCTATCTCGGCAACCTACGGGTCAATTTTCTTGAAATTTTGTGAACAAAAGCATAGCACAAAATGTAAGTAAAAATGTCATTGAAGCTGCACTGCCCTGGCCTGCGCAGAAGAAGTTGTGAAGATAAGCCTGAAAGGCGAGGATATTTCAGAGGAGGACCTGAACAGAGGGAAAGCCAACGTGCTTAAACTAAGCATGAATGTTTTGTCACCCTTGGTAACGACAAAGGTCAGTGCGCATGCGCATTAGAACTTATGGTCATGGAGGCTATCTCGGGAGCCAATAGACCGTTTTCGCTCAAATTTTTGCGAGTAAAAGCACAATATCATCTGCTAATCCTAATTGATGGCATTATGACGCTGCACTAATATGCGCATGTGCAGTAGGAATTCTAAGGAATAATAGGCTATAAGGGATCATTTAGACCAGGAGACAAACAAACGGCATATTAACATGCTTCAGTCAACTATAACGGTATCTTTCCTCTCATTCACTGCAGACGTTACTGCGCATGCGGACTGGGAATTAGGGTAATCGAAGCTAACTCGTTAACAAATTGGCTGAATTGGCTGAAAATCTGTAGGTATAGGTGAAATACGGTCGGCAAACCCATCATATTTTGTATTGTATCTCCTTTCTTCTGGTCATGTCCAGTCTTTACTTAACAAAACAACCATTATACGTGTGTTTATTTATTTGATGACATGAACAGAGGGCAAACGTGGCGCAGTGTGCAGAGACATGCTAATTTAGGAAAAAATTGGGCTTACAAAGGGGATTGAATCGAGTCATAATGAGAACACATGCCCTAAAGTCCCAAAATTGCGTTGGTAAAAGCATCATACTGCTGAAAACACTCGCCTGTCAAATCGAACTGTTTGCCTAACGTACATTGTCACCGGCTTCTCCTGCGCCGGAGCGGCACCTGCCGAGGCCGCAGGCCAAGGTCTGTCAGAAGCCGGTGACGAACGAAGTAAGAAACGGCTTCTATTCTGACAGTTTTTCCGGTCTCGTCGTTGTTGTCTGTCAGAAGCCGGTGACGAACGAAGTGAGAAACGGCTTCTATACTGAAAGTTTTTCGTTCTCTGTTGTCCGTCAGAAGCCGGTGACGGACGAAGTAAGAAACGGCTTCTATTCTGACAGTTTTTCCGATCTCGTCGTCGTTGTCAGAAGCCGGTGACAAACGAAGTGAGAAAGGCTTCTATACTGAGAGTTTTTCGTTCTCTGTTGTCCGTAGTAGTAGTTGTTGTCTGTTCTGAGAACTGGCATGAGATACTTGAAACTTGCAGGGATGAAAGGCAGGAACCCATAAAAATCCCGACGGCTGCAGATTTTCGAATTTTGCAAAAACTTTTCCAAAAATCTGGATTATATTTTTCTAAACTTTTATTTTTTTATTTTTCTATTTTTAGTCTACAACTCTCAAACTTACACTCTTTTAAACACAATCAATTACCAGTTGTTAATCAAACTTTGAAGTAAAAAATCCCAAATTTGTACTCCCAAAATGATTTTTTGAAACTTTTACCTCCAACTTGTAGTGAAATTCATTAACAAAGTTATAAGTTCGAAATATCTGAAGATTTGATGCTAGGTCTTCCAAACTGGATTTTTACAGACAGAATGGACTGTGCATTACTGCATAGACACTAAATTTAACCAAAAGCATAATTTTGAAGGTCAGTTTTGGCACTTTTTCCAAAACATTGCAATTATGGCCTAAAACTTTAAATCCGGATAACTTTCAAAATTCTTGACATTTTTGAACGCAGTTTTCTTTGTTGAGATGGGTATTGTCATTGCAACAACATATTCTAAACTCAAATTTCTGAGTTAATGGGAAATATTTTTCTACAAAAATACAATATTTTTTTGTTTTTTTTGGGAATTTATGACTATATATTTCCAAATTTTCTTTTCGAAATTGGTACCAAAAAAAAGCCCGGCTCACGTTCTACAACCGTGTGCCTGACCATACCCGCGCGTCTCCCATAGGTTTTTAGCTATATGATGATAAAGACTGAATTTGATGCGTTTTTAATAGGTTGTAATAGATTCATCACGTGATAAAGTGCCTTTATACTCAACTGAGATATATGGCTCTCTTTAAATTTGTAGTATGGGAAATTATGAGCTCTGCCGTTTTTGTTTCATGACGCTCCGACGATTAGTTCGCCACTGAGGGGCAAAATACTTCGGTCTTGTTTTCCCGCAGCAGTAGTGACGTCATTCTGCCCTTCTTGCATGGAAATTCTGTGCTGCGGCAGTAGGCTGCAGCCGGTAAATGCGTGCAAGAAAGGCATAACATTTCTATCCGAGTGTATACAGCGGGTGGCTAGCCGGTCGGGGCGGACGGGAACCTGACTAGAGGGCAGAGGGTGCCGAGGCGTGTTTAGAGATCCGAGGAAGTGAGCAGTGATGCCCTCAGGCATCTAGGGAACGGTAGCAGGGTCCAGAGGCGTGCTGAGATAGCTCATGGGAGACATTTCGGACGGGGGAGCAGTGAGGATGGGGGGCTGGTACGGGACTGGAGCCCTCCCCGCCATTGCCTCGGAACAGCTTCTGTGTTTCTATTAACCATAGATATTCTGACATTGGGGGGGGGGTGGAGTTCAGCCCCTAGCTCCGCCCATTGTATCAACCACCATTTGAATAGCCACCATGTATGTATATTAGCATATGAGAGGTTGAAGATTTCGTTGCACTCAGTACCAAATTACCGAAAAATATCAATGAGAGGCAATCGACCATGCAGATTTCGAATGTGGTATTCAGGTCAACAGAAGGTCACTGCGCATGCGCACTGGATTTAATGGTAACAGAGGCTATCGCGGCAACCTACGGGTCGATTTTTTTGAAATTTTGTGAACAAAAGAATAGTACGAAATACAAGTCAAAAATGTCATTGAAGCTGCACTGCTCTGCGCATGCGCAGAAGAAATTATGAAAATAAGCCCGAAAGGCTAGGATATTTCAGAGGAGGATCTGAACAGAGGGAAAGCCAACGTGCTTAAAGTTAGCATGAATGTTTTGTCACCCTTGGTAACAACAAAAGTCAGTGCGCATGCGCATTAGAACTCATGGTCATGGAGGCTATCTCGGGAGCCAATAGACCGATTTCGCTCAAATTTTTGCGAGTAAAAGCAGAATATCATCTGCTAATCCTAATTGATGGCATTATGAAGCTGCACTATTATGCGCATGTGCAGTAGGAATTCTAGGGAATGATAGGCTATAAGGGATCATTAAGACCAGGAGACAAACAAACGGCATATTGACATGCTTCAGTAAACTATAACGGTATCTTTGCTCTTAAGCACTGCAGACGTTACTGCGCATGCGGACTGGGAGTAGGGTAACCGAAACTAACTCGTTAACAAATTGGCTGAATAGGGTGAAAATCTGCAGGTATAGGTGAAATACGGTCGGCAAACCCATCATATTTTATAATGTATCTCCTTTCTTCTGGTCATGCCTAGTCTTTACTTAACAAAACAACCATTATACGTGTGTTTATTTATTTGATGACATGAACAGAGGGCAAACGTGGCGCAGTGTGCAGAGACATGCTAATTTAGGAAAACATGGGCTTCCAAAGGGGATTGAATGGAGTCATAACGAGAACACAAGACCTAAAGTCCGAAAATTGTTTTGGTATAAGTATCATACTGCTGAAAACACTCGCCTGTCAATCGAACTCTTTGCCTAACGTACATTGTCACCGGCTTCTCCTGCGCCGGAGCGGCACCTGCCGAGGCCGCAGGCCGAGGTCTGTTGTTGTTGTTGTTGTTGTTGTTGTTGTTGTTGTCTGTTCTGAGCGCTGGTATCAGAGACCTAAAACTTTTGTGGATAGAAGGCAATTCCAAATGAATAAGCACCACGGTTGTCAATTTCCAAAATTTTCAAAATTTTGCCCAGAATTTTGCATTATGTGATTTCTAACTTTTATTTTTTTTTTATTTTTGCTAATTCATCTAGACTCTTCAAACTTCCACCCTTTTACATCAGGGAAATTTGTAGTTCACACAAAAAGTTGGAAAGAAAAGGTTTTAAATTTAAGTCTCTAAATTAACTTTTAAACCTTGCACCCTAAATTTGGCATAAAACTCATGGTCTAAACTCTAGGCTCGAAATATCTGAAGCTACGGCAGTTCAGGTTCTAAGTCAAATATCCACTTATAGGCCTGTTTGTGCAGTTCTGCACAAACACAAAAGCAAAATGAAAACGGAAATTTGAGGGTCCTTTTTCGCGTATTCCGTGAAGGTCTGTATTTCCCAAAATATCATTCAAACCCTTATATCTTCGGATCTATTTAATAAAATCTTGTTTCCATTTCAGATTATAAAAGAGAATAGCCTCCCTTATTATATATTTAGAGATAAAAACTTTCAGACTGAAACTTTTTATTTTATAGGCAAAAATAAATTATAAGTTTTGAAACTTTTTATTCTCAGCCCTCTGTTTTCCAGAACATGATAGCTAGGGTATTGAACTTAACACGGCTGGATAGCAAACTTCGGTGCCGTCATTTTTCTCACTCATACCCCCCACTTATCTCTTACGGCGTCCGAGCTATAAGTCGTAAAATACATTTCAAAATGGTAATTTCATCGGTTCATTTTTGCTTCACACCGGGGTTTAGGGTGGTTAGAGTCATTGCAGGGAAATGAACTTTTGCATGCAACTAGGTAAGAGACATATCTTGCCATTGCAACAGGTTGCATATCACTGCAACACCAGTATACCTTTACTTAAATGTAATACATCATGTTAGTATGTTTCCAGCTCGAAACCTCAACCCTCCGTTCGGCCGTATCGTCGCTGCGGGCGGCGCACTGGTAGCTGTTTTGCGAGACAGATGCGATAGACCAGCGCATGCTATAGACTAGCGCGAATGCCCAGTGGTGGCAGGGTAGTGTGTCTCGTTTCGGCTCCTCTACTCGTGCGGCGGGCGCGTTGTCTAATAGATATTCATATTAGTCGGACGGCTGGGTGGCGGCCGTGCGGTAGGGTCCTGCGCGCTGTGGCGACTTGCGACGAATAAAAAACAAAATGGTGGTCAGGAATTATTTTGCTTATTTGGTTTGTTGTGTTTTGTTTCTTTACGTGTGTCCGAATCTTACTGTGATGTGTGTGATACGTCCGATAAAAGTGATGTGTTTTATGAGAGAGATAAGAGAGGCCCCACCACTTAAAGCCTTCGGGCTATTGCGTCAATCTCTTTGTTATACCTGTCATATTGTTTCCGTCCAATAAAAGTTTAACATCTATCTATCTGTCTACCCGCTAGTCAATGCATTCTCTAACCATAGGTAACACTGGTTAAAGAATCCACCGTTGCACACAATTTCTTTCCCAGCCGAATAAACCTCTTTGTGGTCATACCATGACACGTGACTGCTTGCACTGCATGCTTAAATCAACTGTATAGGCAGTGGCGGATCCAGGACATCAGTAACGGAGTGGGGCTAAGGAGCTCGAGCATAGGCGGATCCAGGACAACAGTTCGGGGTGGGGCTAAGGAGCTGGAGCATAGGCGGACCCAGGACATCAGTACGGGGGTGGGGCTAGGGAGCTCGATCATAGGCGGATCCAGCACATCAGTACGGGGTTGGAACTCGGGACCTCAAGCATAGTTGGATCCAGGACATCACTACGGGAATGGGGCTAAGGAGCTTGAGCATAGGCGGATCCAGGACAGTACGGAGGTGGGGCTACGGAGTTCGAGCATAGGTGGAACCAGGACATCAGTAAGTGCGTGGGGCTAAGGAGCTCGAGCATAGGCGGATCCAGGACATCAGTCCGGGGGTGGGGCTAAGGAGCTTGAGCATAGGCGGATCCAGGACATCAGTACGGGGTGGAGCTAAGCAGCTCGAGCATAGGCGGATCAAGGACATCAGTATGGGGATGGGGCTAGGGAGCTCGAGCATGGGCGGATCCAGGACATCAGTACAGGGATGGGCCTAAGGAGCTCGCTCATAGGCGGATCCAAGACATCAGTCCGGGGGTGGGGCTAAGGAGCTCGAGCATAGGCGGATCCACGGCATCAGTACGGGGTGGAGCTAAGCAGCTCAAGCACAGGCGGATCAAGGACATCAGTACGGGGATGGGGCTAGGGAGCTCGAGCATAGGCAGATCCATGACAGTACGGAGGTGGGGCTACGGAGTTCGAGCATAGGCGGATCCAGGACATCAGTAAGGGGGTGGGGCAAAGGCGCTCGAGCATAAGCGGATCCAGGACATCAGCACGGGGGTAGGGGCTAAAGAGTTTGAGCATAGGCGGATCCAGGACATCAGTACGAGGATGGGCCTAGGGAGATAGACAATAGGCGGATCCAGGACATCAGTACGAGGGTGGGGCTAGGGAGTTAGAGCATAGGCGGATCCAGGACATCAGTACGGAGGTGGGGCTAAGAAGTTAGAGTATAGGCCGATCCAGGACATCAGTACGGGGGTGGGGCTAAGGAAATCGAGCATAGACGGATCCAGGACATCAGTACCGGGGTGGGGCTAAGGAGCTCGAGGATAAGCGGATCTAGGACATCAGTACGGGGTGGTGCTAAGGAAATCGAGCATAGGAGGATCCAGGACATCAGTAAGGGGTTGGGGTAAGGAGCTCGAGCATAGGCGGATCCAGGACATCAGTACGGGGGTGGGGCTAAAGAGCTCAAGCATAGGCGGATCCAGGACATCAGTTCGGTGGTGGGGCTGAGGTCTCGAGCTGGGGCATAACTCGGTAACAAATAGGCTGAATTGGGTGAAAATCTGCAGGTATAGGTGAAATACTGTCGGAAAACACGTCATATTTTATATTGCATCGCCTTTCTTCTGGTCATGCTTAGTCTTTGCTTAACAAAACAAACATTATACGTGTGTTTATTTATGTGATGACATAAACAGAGGGCAAGCGTGGTGCAGTATGCAGATACATGCTAATTTAGGAAAACATGGGACTAGACAGGGGATTAAATAGAGCGATAATGAGAACACAAAACCTAAAACTCAAACATTGCGTTGTTATAAGTATCAAACTGCTGAAAACACTCGCCTGTCAATCGAACTGTTTGGCTAACGTACATTGTCACCGGCTTCTCCTGCGCCGGAGCGGCACCTGCCGAGGCCGCAGGCCGAAATAGTAGTAGTTGTTGTCTGTTCTGAGGACTGGTATCAGATACTTGAAACTTGCAGGGATGAAAGGCAGGAACCCATAAAAAATCCCGACGGCTGCAGTTTCTCGAATTTTGCAAAAACTTTTCCAAAATTTTGGATTATATTTTTATAAACTTTTTTTTTCTGTTTTTAGTTTACAGCTCTCAAACTTACACTCTTTTACACACAATCAATTACCAGTTGTTGCTCAAAGTTTGAAGCAAAAATCCAAATTTGTACTTTTAAAATGATTTTTTGAAACTTTTACCTCCAACTTGTAGTGAAATGCATTACCAAAGTTATAAGTTCAAAATATCTGAAGATATGATGCTAGGTGTTCCAAACTGGATTTTTACAAACATAATGGACTGTGCATTACTGCATAGACACTAAACTGAACCAAAAGCATAATTTTGAAGGTCAGTTTTGGCCCTTTTTCCAAAACATTGCAATTATGGCCTAAAATTTTAAAGCCATATAACTTTCAAAATTCTGGACATTTTTGAACGCAGTTTTCTTTGTTGAGATGGGTATTGTCATAACAACAACATATTCAAAATGCAAATTTCTGAGTTAATGGGAAATATTTTTCTGCAAAAAATACAATATTTGTTTTTTTGGGAATTTAGGACTACATATTTCCAAATTTTCTTTTCGAAATTAGTACCAAAAGAAAGCCCGGCTCAAGTTCTACAACCGTCTGCCTGACCATACCCGCGCTTCTCCCATAGGTTTTGAGCTATATGATGATAAAGACTGAATTTGATGTGGTTTTCATAGGTTGTAATAGATTCATCACGTGATAAAGTGCCTTTATACTCAACTGAAATCTATGGCTCTCTCTATACTTGTAGTATGGGAGATTATGAGCTCTGCCGTTTTTGTTTCATGACGCTCCGATGACTAGTTCGCTACTGAGGGCCAAAATACTTCGGTCACCTTTTTCCCGCAGCAGGAGTGACGTCATTCTGCCCTTCTTGCATGGAGCTTGTGTTCTGCGGCGGTAGGCTGCAGCCGGTGAATGCGTGCAAGAAAGGCATAACATTTCTATCCGAGTGCATGCAGCGGATCACTCGGCCGGCCGGTTGGCGGCCGTTCGGTAGGGTCCCGCTCGCGGTGGCGCCTTGCGACGAATAAAAAACAAAATGGTGGTCAGGAACTGGTATGCTTGTTTGGTTTGTTGTGATTTGTTTCTTTATAAGTGCCCAAATCTTACTGTGTATGTGTGTGATACGTACGGTAAAAAGTGATGTGTCTTATGAGAGAGATAGAGAGGCCCCACCACTTAAGCCTTCGGGCTTTTGCGTCAATCTCTTTGTTATACCCGTCATATTGTTTCCGTCCAATAAAATTTTATAATCTATCCATAGGCGGATCCAGGATTGCCGATCGGAGGGAGGCACCTCCGGGGGGGCGCCATCCGGACCAGGGGGACGCTTTTGACCGGCAAAACCTATCAGGTGGGGCTAAGGAGCTCAAGCATAGGCGGATCCAGGACATCAGTACAGGTATTGGGCTAAAGAGCTCGGGCATAGGCGGATCCATTACATCAGTAAGGTGGTGGGGCTAAGGAACTTGAGCAAAGGCGGATCCAGGACATCAGTACGGGGGTGGGGCTAAGGAGCATAGGCGGACCCAGGACATCAGTGCCGGGATGGGCCTAAGGTGCTCGATCATAGGCGGATCCAGGACATAAGTTCAGGGGTGGGGCTAAGGAGCTCAAGCATAGCCGGATCCAGGACATCAGTACGGAGGTGGGGCTAAGGAGCTCGAGCATAGGCGGATCCAGGACATCAGTATGGGGGAGGGGCTAAGGGGCTCGAGTAAAGGCGGATCAAATATTTCCGAGAGGGGAGAAATCGTCCCGGGGGAAGGGGTGTAATCCAGAACCGGAGGGCCTCACTTTTGACCGGCAAAATCTATCAAGTGGACGCAAAATCCTTCCGATGGGCGCATATATTCGTATCTTAGGTGGGTGGGCAGTGGCATTTCAAGCGGCGCCATCAAATGTCTAAGGGGGCGCCGTGGCCATTTCAAGGGGCGCCGAGGGTCGATCAAGGGGGCACGTGCCCCCTATACCCCCTCCCCCCACCACCCTGAATTCACCTATTTTGCTTCACCTATCATTGCTTTGAAACATCTTCCGCCTATGCCATAGCTGTAGGACTTTTCACATGGGGGATTAACCCCCTAGCCTCGCCCGTGTATCCGCCCCCGTGTTTAGACATATAAATGATACATAAATCTCGTTGCATTCTGTTCCATGTTATCCAACCATACCAATGAGTGACAATCGGTCATGCAGATTTCGAATGTGGTCTTCAGGTCAATGAAAGGTCACTGCACATGCGCAGTGAAACTAAGTGTAACAGAGGCCATCTCAGCAGCCTACGGGTCGATTTCCTTCAAATTTTGTGAACAAGATAATTACACGGAATAAAAACAAAAAATTCAAATCGAGGTTGCACTGTTCTGCGCATGCGCAGTAGAAATTATCAAATTAAGCCTTAAAGTTGAGGATATTTCAGAGGAGGAAATAGACAGAGGAGAGCCAACATGCTTAAATTTAGCATGAACTTTTTGTTACCCTTAATAACTACAAAGGTCAGTGCGCATGCGCATTAGATTTTATGGTCATTGAGGCTATCTCGCGAGCCAATCAACCGATTTTGCTCAAACTTTGCGAGTAAAAGCAGAATACTATCTGCTAATCCCAATTGGCGGGATTATGACGCTGTACTGTGCTGCACATGCACTGTAGGAATTCTAAGGAATAATAGGCTATAAGGGATAATTTAGACCAGGAGACAAACACACAGCATACCAACATGCTTCAGCCAATTATAACGGTATCTTCGCTCTCATTCACTGCAGACGTTACTGCTCATGCAGACTAGGACATAGGGTTACCGAAGCTAACTCGGTAACAAATAGGCTGCATTGGGTGAAAATATGCAGGTATAGGTGAAATACGGTCGGCAAACCCATCATAGTTTATATTGTGTCTCCTTTCTTCTGGTCATGCCCGGTCTTTGCTTAACAAAACAAACATTATACGTGTGTTTATTTATGTGATGGCATTAACAGAGGGCAAACGTGGCACAGTGTGCAGAGACATGCTAATTTAGGAAAACATGGGCTTACACAGGGGATTGAATGGACTCATAATGAGAAAACAAGACCTAAAGTCCAAACATTGCGTTGGGATAAGTATCATACTGCTGAAAACACTGGCCTGTCAATCAAACTGTTTGCCTAACGTACAATGTCACCGGCTTCTCCTGCGCCGGAGCGGCACTTGCCGAGGCCGCAGGCCGAGGTTGTCAGAAGCCGGTGACGAACGAAGTAAGAAACGGCTTCTATTCTGACAGTTTTTCCGGTCTTGTCGTGGTTGTCTGTTGTTGCTGTTGTTGTTGTTGTCTGTTCTGAGCGCTGGTATCAGAGGCCTAAAACTTTTGTGGATAGAAGGCACTTCCAAATGAATAAGCACCACGATTGTCAATTTTTAAAATTTTCAAAATTTTGCCCAGAATTTTGCATTATGTGATTTTTAACTTTTATTTTTCTATTTTTTGCTAATTCATCTAGGGTATTCAAACTTGCACCCTTTTACATCAGGCAAATTTGTAGTTCACACAAAAAATTGAAAAAAATTTATAAATTTAAGGCTCTAAAATAGCTTTTAAACTTTGCATACTAAATTCGGCATAAAACTCCTGGTCTAAACTATAGGCCCGAAATATCTGAACCTACGGCAGTTCAGGTTCTAAGTCAAATATCCACTTATAGGCCTGTTTTTGTAGTTCTGCACAAACACAAAAACAAAATGAAAACGGAAATTTAAGGGTCCTTTTTGGCCCATTCCGTGAAGGTCTGCATTTCCCGAAATATCATTCTATCTTCCGATCTAATTAATAAAAATTAGTTCCCATTTCAGATAATAAAAGAGAATGGCCTCCTTTATTATATATTTAGAGATAAAAACTTTCAGACAGAAAAATTTTTATTTTAGAGGCAAAAATAAAATACAAGTTTTTAAAATTTTTATTCTCAGCCCCCTGGCTTCCAGACCATGATAGCTACGGTATTGAACTTAACACGGCTGGATAGAAAACTTCGTTGCCGTCATTTTTCTCACTCATACCCCCCACTTATCTCTTACGGCTTCCGCGCTATAAGCCGTAAAATACATTTCAAGGTGGTAATTTTATCAGTTCATTTTTGCTTCACACCGGGGTTTAGGGTAGTTAGAGTCATTGGAGGGAAATGAAATTTTGCATGCAGCTAGGTAAGAGACAGTACGAGGGTGGCTCTAGGGAGTTAGAGCATAGGCGGATCCAGGATATTAGTACGGGGATGGGGCTAAAGAGCTCGAGCATAGGCGGATCCAGGACATCAGTACGGGGTGGGGCTAAAGAGATGGAGCATAAGCGGATCCAGGACACAGTACGGGGGAAGAGGCTAAGGAATTCGAGCATAGGCGGATCCAGGATATTAGTATGGGGTGGGACTAAGGAGCTCGAGCATAGGCGGATCCAGGACATCAGTACGGGCTTGGAACTCGGGACCTCAAGCAAAGGCGGATCCAGGACATTAGTACGGAAATGGGGCTATGGAGCTCGAGCATAGGCGGATCCAGGACAATACGGAGGTGGGGCTACGGAGTTCGAGCATAGGCGGAACCAGGACATCAGTAAGGGGGTGGGGCTAAGGAGCTCGAGCATAGGCGGATCCTGAACATCAGTACGGGGATGGGCCTAAGGAGTTCGAACATAGGCGGATCCAGGACATCAGTACGTGGTGGGGCTAAGGAGCTCGAGCATAAGCGAATCCAGGACATCAGTCCGGGGCTGGGGCTAAGGAGCTCGAGCATAGGCGGATCCAGGACATCAGTACGGGGGTGGGGCTAGGGAGCTCGAGCATAGGCGGATACATGACAGTACGGAGGTGAGGCTACGGAGTTTGAGCATAGGCGGATCCAGGACATCAGTAAGAAGGTGGGGCTATGGAGCTCGGGCATAGGCGGATCCAGGACATCAGTACGGGGATGGGCCTAAGGAGTTTGAACATAGGCGGATCCAGGACATCAGTACGGGGATGGGCCTAAGGATTAGTTCGAGCATAGGCGGATCCAGGATATCAGTTTGGGGGTGGGGCTAAGTTGCTCGAGATCCGCCTATGCTCGAGCTCCATAGCCCCATCCCCGTACTGATGTCCTGGATCCGCCTATGCTCGAGCTGCTTAGCCCCACCCCGTACTGATGTCCTGGATCCACCTATGCTCGAGCTCCTTAGCCCCACCCCCGGACTGATGTCCTGGATCCGCCTATGAGCGAGCTCCTTAGGCCCATCCCTGTACTAATGTCCTGGATCCGCCTATGCTCGAGCTCCTTAGCCCCACCCCTGTACTGATGTCCTGGATCCGCCTATGCTCGAGCTCCTTAGCCCCATCCCCGAACTGATGTCCTGGATCCGCCTATGCTGGAGCTCCTTAGGTCCATCCCCGTACTGATGTCCTGGATCCGCCTATGCTCGAGCTCCTTAGCCCTACCCCCTGCTGATGTCCTAGATCCGCCTATGCTCGAGCTCCTTAGCCCCACCTCCTTACGGATGTTCTGGATCCGCCTATGCTCGAGCTCCTTAGCCCCACTCCCTTACTGATGTCCTGGATCCGCCTATGCTTGAGCTCCTTAGTCCCACCTCTCTACTGATATCCTTTATCCGCCTATGCTCGAGCTCCTTAGCCCCATCCCCTTACTGATGTCCTGGTTCCGCCTATGCTCGAGCTCCTTAGCCTGACTCCCTTACTGATGTCCTGCATCCGCCTATGCTCAAACTCCGTAACCCTACCTCTGTACTGTCTTGGATCCGCCTATGCTCGAGGTCCTTAGCCCCACCCCTGTACTGATGTCCTGGATCCGCCTATGCTCGAGCTCCCTAGCCCCAACCCCGTCCTGATATCCTGGATCCGCTTATGCTCGAGCTCCTTAGCCCCACCCCGTACTGATGTCCTGGATCCGCCTATGCTCGAGCTCCCTCGCCCCACTCCGGTACTGATGTCTTGGATCCGCCTATGCTCTAGCTCCTTAGTCCCACCCCCATACTAATGGCCTGGATCCGCCACTGCTTATACAGTTGATTTAAACAGGCAGTGCAAGGAGTCACGTGTCCTGGTATGACCACAAAGAGGTTTATTCGGCTGGGAAAGAAATTGTGTGCAACGGTGGATCCTTTAACCAGTGTTACCTACGGTTAGAGAATGCATTAACTAGCGGGTAGACAGATAGATAGATGATAAACTGTTATTGGACGGAAACAAAAGCCGTTTTCACAACGTGAATAAATCGAAATCAACCTTGGGTGTCTTTTGGTAGTTTCTTTTAACATTTCCCAAGCCAAAAAACAGCGTTCATTTCAGTGAAACTATAGAAGTTTGAGAAATATGCTTACCCAAAATTGAAAGCAATGACCCTAAATATCTTGATTCTGAGCTTTTCCTGGCATTAAATTCAATAAAAAATCTAAATTAATGGATATATATTTTGAAAATATCCCAAGATCTTGGGCGTCTTTTTGAAAAAACCGACCTCCAGGGTCGGTTTTTTTCAAAAGACACCCAAGCCTCTAGATCCCGTCTTTTTGGTCTCTAGATTTGTCTGGAGGGATTTTTGAAAGGCTTCCATATGCAAGAGCGAATTTTGAGGTCGGTGATTCATGCAGGACTTGCCCGCTTGACGTCACTGCCTATGTCATAGCCAAGAACCAATCATCGGACAGTATTCTGGGAGCAGCATGGCCGCGTTCAAGGCCTAAAGAGAGAGGTCGCGTTCGGGGTACGTGTTCGGGAAAAGTTTGTTCTCTAATGTTTCTTTTCTCACGGTATATGAGCTACGTTCGTTATTTTACGTGTGTTTAGGAACACAAGTTTAATATTGGATTGAAATTATTTGATCGTTACCAATTTTTCGCGGCAGTCAGGCAGACATTTTTCCCATCACCATACAGATCGGGGGTCAATTAAAGGGGCAGGTGCCCCTCCTATCGACCATCTGCGCCCCTGAATCATAGGCGGATCCAGGATAGCCGATCGGGGCACCTTTCCGGGTTGGCACCATCCAGACCAGGAGGGTGCCACTTTTGACCAAAAAACTATGAGGTGGGCGCCAAATCATATCGGTGGGCGCCGATATCCACATCCTGGGGAGGGTAGGGGTGAAAACAGACATTTCAGGGCAGCGCTGTGACCATTTTAGGGGCCCCGAGCGTCAATCGGAGGGACACGTACCCCACCCCCTGGATCTGCCTATGCCCTGGATGGTTACGGTGGCGCCTGAAGGGTTGATGGCGCCCCTGAAATGTCGTTTTTCACCTTTTCTCCAAAGATGCGAAAATCGGCGCCTATTGTTAGGATTTTGCGCCCGCCTGAAATATTTTGCCGGTCCAAGGTGGCGCCCCCTGGTCCGGATGGCGCCCCCGGGAAGGCATAGACGGCGCCGACATAACCGATCGGGGCACCTTTCCAGTGGGCGCCACTTCTTGCCTGCAAAACTTTTCAGGTGGGCGCAAAACCCTATCGGTGGGCGCCGATTCTCGCATTCTAAGGGGGTGGGAAGCGAAATTTCAGGGGGCGCCATTCAACTTTCAGGGGGTTGCCATGACCATTTCAGATGGCGCCGAGGGTCCATCCTAACCCCCCCCCCAAGATCCGTGTACGCGAGGTGACGGAACTAGTGATGTGGGAGGTGACGGCACTGGTGAGGCGGGGGTGACGGCACTGGCAAGGCCGGAGGCGGGAGGCGAAGGTGTTCGTGAGGCGCGAGGCGATGGATAGTTGGGGGAGGGGGGTGGGGTAGACCATGACGCCGTAGACTGCACATCGGCTCATCAAATAGTTGAGGCATCTCCTCCGTCGATATATCGCCGGTGTCACGTTCAAGAGTGTGTCGAGGACTAACTGAATCAGAGGGGGCCACCGCTGTTCCAAGGAGCCGCCGCTGGCCCGGGTTGGGCCACAGTTACCCAGGCGACTACCGTTCCCGCAGGCCCAGGTGGGGAAGCCGCCGCCGCCGAATAACTTCTCACAATGCGGCGACCGGCAAGTTGCCGGGCAATCTCCAGTAGGCGGCAACTCCATCGGCCATAGCTTACCAAACATACATAGGGGTTGTAGGTCAACATGGTGAAATGGGCAGTGTGCGTCTGTGAATTTAACACGCGCCCCGCAGGGGAGGGTGAAATTCGCCCCTCCTGGATTTTTCCAGATAGCTCAAAAACGAAGAGACGAAGAGCAATGAAACTTACAGTACTTTATTCATAATCGATTTTACACATCTGACCAAAGTTTTGAGTTACGGTCATGTCTGGTCAAGGAGCTATTCAAGGTCAAGTGACCCGACCTCGAAACCTAAAATTACGAGTTTGAAGCGGTGCCCAGGGAACATCACCGAACTGATCACTTGGAAACTTTCACAATATGATAAAGTCATTAAGGTCTACAAATCTGCTATCTCGGAATTTTTATATTTTTTACCTAAGGTGGGGTCAATTTTTTGGTCACCCCGTTATAAGTCTATGGTGAAAAATAGAATGGGCTCGTTTTCAGTATATATTGCATAGATAAAGTTGAAAATCCTCAAACCGTCTATTCTTACCACGATCTTGAAAATTAGGTTGAGTTTTGAGCATCTGACCTCTCAAAGGTCATATCAGGTCACGGGAGCATAGAGTGATTATTCGGCCAATAACTACTCATTGAATTGAGATAAAGCTCCCATTTTGCTTGCATTGTGCTTATATTGTCACGGGAAGTCGATTGATATGCAACATGACGGTACCGGGTCACTCTCTGACCCTGACCTAGTTCGAGGTCAAGTCATTTTCACTATTTGACCTAGGAAGGTCATATTATACATCATTCGATTCGCAGCGATAAGAGGAAACCAATGATGCATAAATATTTGCTCTAGCTCCCCTGAGGGCAGATCTAGAGAGAGAAACGTACACTGCTCTGTTGTAAGCCTATGGAATCTTCTTTGACCTATGCTGACCTCAATATTGACTTGACATGAAAATTCTTCGTATAAAATCGCTTCGTCTTGTCAAGAGCTTTCCAACACCACCCATAATTTTCCTTTAGCTTTCGTGGGGACCGAGATACGAAGGGGGGGCGCATAATGCAAGGGACCCCAGCTGGGCATGTTAAAATAGTACAAGAATGGTAAAAACAGTGTACCTCAAATTCCCACTCTTTGCATAGAATCGTACCATCCACTCTATTTTCCTGGAGTAAATATGCAATAAATGTCAGCTGTAGATGTCTAATGTGCAAAGCCAAGCTTGCTGAAGCATGTGGGGTTGATTCACCCAGCATGTCAACCTCAAACTTTGGTTCACATCACTAGAAGCATGGGCGCCGAAAGCGGGGGCATCTCCCCTGTTGGCCAACCAAAAGAATGCCCCTCCAAATTTTTGGTCCATCGCCATTCATGCTGTCAGGTACCAAATATGCTCAAAATTTGCCTTCCCAGGTCAGCACCAGCTGGGGTCTGTCCCCCCCCCCTGTAAAAACTCTGTGATGGTGCCCCTAACTGGAAGGGGTGCCGATGTGAGGCATCATGTGACTTGCTGACACATGGAATTCACAAATGTTTCCAAACTTAAGCCTGATACTGCACCACTTTAGAGCTTGATACTTTTAAGGTATCAAAGTATGAATCCCAATAGCATGACAAAATGATCAACATCAGGAAACTTCTTTAGTTACTTCTTAGTTATCTCAGGAAACCCAGTATCTTTTTGGTAAATGAGCAATGCAACCAACAAAGCTACACCATCTTATGGTGAATTAGCATTACTACCTGTTGGTATATTTTAGAAACAGGGATAATCTGAACATATCCTGTATTTCACTTGGAACCCCCTTGAAGCCAACCTCTTAAAGTGACAAGAAAAGCCTGACCTGGCCTGAAAAGCAGATATAGCTCTATTTCAATAATAAACAAAGTGTTTTGTATTGTTCATTCAGCAAAGTATGGCAGCAGGCCAGACGAGTCGCACCAGCCATCTAAAATTCTCACACTGTCAGCCACCAAAAATTAGCATCGATCTGCCATATACCAGGGAGAAAAGCGCACTCATTCCCAGCCGCACAATGCAATGCTACCTCTCTTATTAGTTAGTTCGTTGGACTTTTTATAAGGCCCCTCCTATGTCTTTATAACCGTTTAGCCATTATTTGTTAGATTTCAATTGTCACCTTCCTCACGCCAGTCTCAGAAATTTGCACCAGGTTGATAAAATTCGCACCACTCGCTCCTGTCGCCAAGGGCACTGGCACTGACAAGATATCGTCAAAAATGTCATACTTTGCATGCTAGTGTATTGCTAGTTGCATAGCATATATACCCAAGCAAACCTGAGAAATCAAGATAAATAATAATTTTCCAGTAGCGCCCACTTCAAGGTGAAAACCGCTTACAGTCAAAACACCCATACCCTGAATTAAGGATACAGGACGTCACCACTTAATTTTTATTTGAGGAGATGCTCAGACTAGAAATAGCGGGGGAAAACATGCAGTGGTACAAAATTTTGGACCAAATTGTTTGTCTTCAAATGATACTGCTCAAACAAGACCACAGTAAGGGAGGTTGGTGTACAGGTCTTCCTGCAACCAGATGAAACAACATCATTCGCCTTTTCTGTCCAAGTGTGCACACAGGATCCTGTGAATACACAGGACCAGGGTATCCAAACTGACTTGGGCCTTGGCAGTTCAGGACTTGACTTCCCGCATTTGGCCAAGAGGGTGAGTGACTTGGAAGGGGCACTGAGAAGTCACATAAGACTTGTTGAGCACTCAATGAGGGAGCAGGAAAGGTCTGCCCAAGAACATTCACAGATGTTGCACCGCACCTTCAGGGAAATCAACTCACATAAACCTTCATTTGCAGATGTGGTCAAGGGGTCTTGTGACAGCATGATGACCAAGGTGGAGGAAAAACTGGCCAACATCAATCATACCAAGAATCATAAACCGGACCTGTCCCTGAGAGACGCGCAGAACATCTCGCAAGTCTTTGATGGGTTTCTGGACAAGAACAGGCGGTCTAGAAATATAGTAGTACACAACCTACCTGAACAGCAAGGTCAGTCTCTCTCTGATCGTTCTAAAGCAGACATTTCACTCTTTGTGACCATGGCCAAGGAGGTCTTCAGGCTCAACTGCAAACCAACTAGGTCATTCAGGGCTGGTAAAGTGATTCCTGACAGAGCCAGACTCCTGATCATAACTCTAGAAAATGAAGAAACAAAGCACGAGATTTTGAGCATGGCTGCTCAGCTCAGGTCATCTTCTAACTGGACGAGAGTGTTCATCACCCCTGATCTGACTTGGAGTGAGCGTCAGGCCCAGAAGAAGTTGCGTTAGGAACTCCGGAGTCGTAGGGAGGCAGGAGAAGATGGTATCACCATCAGGAGAGGGAAGATTGTCTCCCTGAGTATGGCCAGGAAAACCGCAGTGCAGCCCTCACACCCTCCTAACACTGCCCCAACACCAAACTCCACAAGCGCTGCTGCAACCTCTCCTCTGCAGGCTAATGCATTAGTGCACAACCAGTCTCATCATGTTCCTGTGCCCCACCAGACCCCTGCAACAGAAGCACACCCTGCATCCCAAGTAGGAATCAGTGCCTCAAGCGACAGCACAAGAAACACCCCAAGCTCTAGTGCAGTAAACCAGGCAGCGTGACTCAACAATCTTCATACCCAGAAGTTGAAGATTTTCTATTCAAATTTTGATCAGTTTGTGAACAAGCGAGAAGACCGTTTTTACCGCTATTTTCATCACTCGCCTGATTGTATTCCCTCACCATGTTTCATCCCACTTTTATGTGTTTGGTTTTATTCCATATGTACCAGTGTACGAAATACATGTATGGATACAACTTGTGTATGGAAATTGCAGGTGACGAACCTGATGTAATTCTACTCACTGAGGTAATTCCAAAAGCACAGCGTGCCGCAATCTCCGAGGCTTTGTTGGCCCTTCCCAACTACCATACATACATAAGCTTCAACACACACAAAGAAAATCTGGGCGGTAGTGGTGAGAGAGGAATAGCCATATTTGTTCGCAATGCCTTACACTCCTCTTGTATGACCCTCCCACATGCAATCTTCAAAGAGCACCTAATTGTTAAATTGTGTCTCCACAGGAAGGATACTCTTCTTCTCTGCTGTGTTTATCGTAGTCCCAGTGGAGATGGTCATCAAGACATGGTCAACTTTGAGGTTCTGCTAGATCAGGTTCGCTCACTCTCACCTTCTCACCTTTTGCTTGTAGGCGATTTTACCTTTCCTCAGATCGATTGGAATAGGGTATTTTCCGGTGCCCCTCCTGGTCATCCCTCTCACAAACTCATTAACATCATGCATCAACACTTTCTTTTCCAGCATGTTCGACCACCGACTAGGATGAGGGGTAGGGACGTTGGTAGCGTACTGGACCTTATCTTCAGCAATGAAGAAGGCATGCTGAGTGACTTGCGTTATCTACCAGGGCTAGGCAAGAGTGACCATTTGGTCCTGAGATTTTCTCTGAATCTGTACTCGAAACCCAGTTTCAACACTGTAAGCCACTTCAACTTCAACCGAGCTGACTTTGCCCGCCTCAACCAGCTGATAATGGAAGTCAACTGGGACTCATTGGAATCACTGTCTACTGAAGAGTCATACCGTTTTTTCATGAACACATTGAACTCCTTGGTGGAACACTGTATCCCCATTGTACGTACCAGGAACAACCGTAAAAACATCTACATGACTAGTTCAGCGCTGAAGCATAAGGACAGGAAGAACAGGCTTTGGAGGCAATACAAGCTGTCTGGGGATGTCATCGATTATGGTAGATACACTCTGTGCGCTAAACAGCTGAGGAGCCTGACACGTCGTCTCCAGCGGCAGCATGAGCATAACCTGGCAAGAAATTCAAACACATGTCCCAAGCCATTCTGGAAGTATGTAAACAGCAGGCTAAAAACCAAGGGTAAAATCGAGGACCTGGCGGACGCATCGGGTGTTTTGGCTTCCAGCGACGAAGAGAAGGCTAGGGTTCTCAACTCCTTCTTTGCCAGCAAGTTCACCAAGGAAAACCTGCTGACCATCCCCGAGTTTGAGCAGCGCTACCACGGACCCTTTCTGGAGAGCGTCGTATTCACAGAACAAGACGTTGCAGTAAAGCTTCATAACCTGAAGTCCAACAGTTCCCCTGGGCCTGACCTGCTTCACCAACGGATTCTTTCTGAATCCTGCAACACCTTGTGCATTCCGCTCGCTAACCTTTTCCAGAAATCGTTGGACTCCGGACTCCTGCCTGAGGCCTGGAAGCTAGGGAAAGTGGTTACCATATTCAAGAAAGGGAATCGGCAAGACCCTGGCAACTACAGACCAGTGAGCCTCACATCTGTCCCATGCAAGATCATGGAATCGTTGATACGAGACCGGCTTCTCCTTCACCTCACTGAACACAATCTGCTCTCCCGTCACCAACACGGATTCCGACCAAAACGCTCCTGTGAGTCGCAACTGTTGGAGGTCTTGGAGGACTGGAGTCAGCTCATCGAGGACCACAAACCAGTGGATGTAGTCTATTTGGATTTTTCAAAAGCTTTCGACTCTGTGCCACACGAGAGACTCTTAAAGAAGCTATATGGATATGGGGTGAGGGGATGTCTTCTTACATGGATCAGGGCCTTTCTTTTGCATCGACAGCAGAGAGTGGTGATAGTCACAGCTGCGTCCGATTGGCTGAGGGTGTCTAGTGGAGTCCCCCAGGGGTCAGTTCTGGGTTCAATCCTGTTCTTGATATACATCAATGACCTGCCCGATGTTGTGGAGTGTTGTATCAAGATCTTTGCGGATGATACCAAGGTGTACACCTCTGTGCAGGACCTTGTATCCAGAGCCTCTCTCCAACGAGACATAAACAGCTTGCTTAAATGGTCTGCGGTCTGGCAGCTCCCTTTCAATCTAGACAAGTCTTCAGTCCTGCACCTTGGCCCTGCCAACGCCCACCACAGTTACTTCATGACGGGGACTCAGATCCGCGAGTCATCTGGGGAAAGAGACCTGGGCATCGTGATTGACGGGGAAATCAAGTTTCGACAGCAGGCTTGTACAGCCGTTGCCAGAGCAAATAGGGTACTCGCAGTCATTCGTAGGTCTTTCGCTAATATCGACAGTTTCACGCTCCCCCGGCTTTACAAGGCACTTGTGCGCCCACTTCTGGAATATGGCAACAGTGTGTGGGACCCATTCAACCGAGCCGATCAGAAGCTAGTGGAAAGAGTCCAGAGACGTGCAACCCGCTTGGTGCAGTCCCTTCGTCACTTACCCTACCCAGAGAGACTGCAAGCACTAGATCTTCCATCCCTATACTACAGCAGGCGCAGGGGGGGACATGATCAAGCTGTACCAGCTGATGAACGGAAACATGCTGCTCTGGACCCCCACACTCGCACTCGAGGTCATTCTAAGAAGTTGGCTAAACCATCTGCTCAAACAAGGACTCGTCGTTGCGCCCTTGGGGTCCGATCTATATCTGATTGGAACTCTCTCCCTGACTCTGTCGTTACAGCACAAACCATTTCCCAATTCAAAAGTGGCCTAGATGAACACTGGGCCCATTTCAGGTACTTTTCTCCTGAGAACGAGTGAGTCTAGCACGATGGAAATTGAGCTCGTGGAGAACGGAGCCTGCAGGCCTTGTGCCTCGAAATTCCGAAAATCCGTAAGGTAAGGTAAGGTAACAAATCGCCCAAAAATTTAGCAAGTCTCAAAATTTGGGTGGATCCACACATTAATTGTAATGAGAATGCAAAAATATCATTCAACCCCAAAAATTTGGCATAATACATACACTGATTTACATTTAGGGACTCCTATGCCTGTCACCCTTTGTTTAGGACACCCCTGCTCGTATGCGAGTTGGTTATCTAGGAAATACACTTTTTCTCAATCTAATTGGAAACTTGCCAGAGTATTACACAAGCAGACGTTACCCTAGTCCCTAATACTCCTTTTGTTTTGAGCTTATTACACAGCTAATAGGGTACTGAGATAGGGTACTGGTAAACTGAGAGAAAAACCACAAGTGAATTGAAGCGACTGGGTAGCAGGAGCATATCTGATGCAAATTTCAGTCATTATACGCCTTATTAAAGTTGAATTTTATTCTTTTTAATTCCGCAACATTCAACAAAGGGCGCCCGGCGACTGTGAAGCATTGCCAGATGTGCCAGATAGCTTACTCAATAAATTGCCAAGACTCTTGTGAAATTTCAGCAAATGGCAGCAATATTACAGTGCTACCAAAAAACCTTTCAAAAAGACACCCAAGGTTTAATTCACGTTGTGAAAACGGCTAATATGACAAGTATAACAAAGAGATTGACGCAAAAGCCCGAAGGCTTAACCCTCGCCCAACCGGGGGGCCAGCGATGGCCCCCCTAAGGTTTTTCCAGGATAGCAGAAAAACGACGAGGCGCAGCACCGCGATTGAGGGCTCTACCTCTCACTGCATCATTTTCCCATCATCCCCGAAATTTTTTACCCCGGGTCACCCAAGGTCAGGTCACCAGACGAGGTCAAACAAGGTCACCTCACTTCAAATTTAGAGCTCTGTAACAGCTACATTTCAAAGTCGATCAATTTGAAACTTCCTACACTTCATGACCCCTCCAGGGTCTACAAGGTGTATATCCGGGATTTTTCGATTTCGTGCCTTGAGGTCAGGTCACGAGGCGACCTCTCCCATTGGAAAAGCATGGGAAAAGCTGTTTCATGATATAAAAGCTACAAAAATGATTGCAAATACTCAGACTGCTCAGAGCAGCGTTTTTGGACACCCTTTCACGGATCCCAGGGGTCATATTTGCCCTTTGATTTTTCCAAGGTCATGCAAGGTCACCAGAGGTCAAAAACAGTATTTTGACAATAGAGCGGTGAAACAAACACCATCGTGTTTGTCTTGTCATTGGCTTTCATTTGATATACGGCAAGGTCACTTTTTGACCTTTCGTGACCTCAAGTCATATTAGGTCACGAGGTGACCTCTGGAGGCAAAACCACTGGCGGGAGGTCTTTACGTTTCACATAGCGGAAGAAGTACTGGCAATTTGCTATCAAATGTACTTTACCAGGCCTCAATAGCTCTAATGACATAAGAGTTATGCCCAGTCTCCTTAATCATTGCATATTTGAGTGAAAATAACCAATTTTGACCTAATTTGACCTCTGGAGGTTAAACCATTGACCTGAGCACTAAAACATGTGAAGTAATTTCTTACTGAATTCACGCGAGCTTTCTATTGCACTTCGCAGATTTGCGCTAACGCCCATATTTTCGGAGTTAGGGGGACCTTTGATGGCCCCCCGGTGGGGCAAAAGTGGCGCCAGCCCCCGGTGGGGCGCGGGTTAAGTGGTGGGGCCTCTATTATCTCTCTCATAAAACACATCACTTTTACTGGACGTATCACACACATACACAGTAAGATTCGGACACACGAAAAGAAACAAAACACAACAAACCAAACAAGCAAACCAGTTCCTGACCACAATTTTGTTATTTATTCGTCGCAAGTCGCCACAGCGCTCAGGACCCTACCGCACGGCCGCCACCCGGCCGTCCGACTGATATGAATATCTAACAGACAACGCGACCGCCGCACGAGTAGAGGAGCCGAAACGAGACAGATTACCCTGCCACCACCAGGCATTCGCGCTGGTCTATAGCATGCGTTAGATAGCTGTGGCATCTGTCTCGGATAGCAGCTCCCATAGCGCCACCTGCAGCGACGCTACGGCCGAACGGCGGGGTGAAGTTTCAAACGGGAAACATACTAGCATGATGTATTACATTTAAGTAAAGGTAGACTGGTGTTGCAATGATATGCAATCTGTTGCAATGGCAAGATATGTCTTTGAACTAGCTTTTTCCCATTTCATCCACTTCCATCTATATTAACCATTCGAAATCCTGGTGTGAAGCAAAATAGAACCGATAAAATTACCACTTTCAAATGTATTTTACGGCTGTTAGCGCGGAAGCCGTAAGAGATAAGTGGGGGTATGAGTGAGAAAAATGACGGCAACAAAGTTTTCTATCCAGCCGTGTTAAGTTCAATACCGTAGCTATCATGGTCTGGAAACCAGGGGGCTGAGAATAAAAATTTTAAAAACTTTTATTTTATTTTTGCCTCTAAAATAAAAAGTTTCAGTCTATAAAGAATAAACAGTTTTAGGTCTTTACCTCTAAATATATAATAAGGGAGGCTATGCTCTTTTATTATCTGAAATGGAAACTAAATTTTATTAATTAGATCCGAATATATCAGGGTTTGAATGATATTTTGGAAAATACAGACCTTCACGGAATAGGCCAAAAAGGACTCTCAAATCTCCGTTTACATTTTGTTTTTGTGTTTGTGCAGAACTGCAAAAACAGGCCTATAAGTGGATATTTGACTTAGAATCTAAACTGCCGTAGCTTCAGATATTTCGAGCCTATAGTTTAGACCATTATTTTTATGCCAAATTTAGGGTGCAAAGTTTAAAAGTTAATTTAGAGACTTAAATTTAAAACTTTTTCTTTCCAATTTTTTGTGTGAACTACAAATTTCCCTGATGTGAAAGGGTGCAAGTTTGAAGAGTCTAGATGAATTAGCAAAAAATAGAAAAATAAAAGTTAAAAACCACATAATGCAAAATTCTGGGCAAAATTTTGAAAATTTTGAAAATTGACAACCATGGTGCTTATTCATTTGGAAGTGCCTTCTATCCGCAAAAGTTTTAGGTCTCTGATACCAGTGCCCAGAACAGACAACAACAACAACAGACCTCGGCCTGCGGCCTCGGCAGGTGCCGCTCCGGCGCAGGAGAAGCCGGTGACAATGTACGTTAGGCAAACAGTTCAATTGATAGGCGAGTGTTTTCAGCAGTATGATACTTATACCAATGCAATTTTCGGACTTTAGGCCTTGTGTTCTCATTATGACTCCATTCAATCCCCTTTGTAAGCCCATGTTTTCCTAAATTAGCATGTCTCTGTACACTGCGCCACGTTTGCCCTCTGTTCATGTCATCAAATAAATAAACACACGTATAATGGTTGTTTTGTTAGGTAAAGACTGGGCATGACCAGAAGACAGGAGATACAATATAAAATATGATTGGTTTGCCGACCGTATTTCACCTACGCCTGCAGATTTTCAGCCAATTCAGCCAATTTGTTAACGAGTTAGCTTCGATTACCCTAATTCCCAGCCCGCATGCGCAGTAACGTCTGCAGTGAATGAGAGCAAAGATACCGTTATAGTTGACTGAAGCATGTTAATATGCCGTTTGTTTGTCTCCTGGTCTAAATGATCCCTTATAGCCTGTTATTCCTTAGAATTCCTACCGCACATGCGCATAATAGTGCAGCGTCATAATGCCATCAATTATGATTAGCAGATGATATTCTGCTTTTACTCGCAGAAATTTTAACGAAATCGGTCTATTGGCTCTCGAGATAGCCTCCTTGACCATAAGCTCTAATGCGCATGCGCACTGACCTTTGTTGTTACCAAGGGTGACAAAACATTCATGCTAAATTTAAACACGTTGGCTTTCCCTCTGTTCAGTCCCTCCTCTGAAATATCCTCGCCTTTCAGGCTTATTTTCATAATTTCTTCTGCGAATGCGCAGAGCAGTGCAGCTTCAATGACTTTTTGACTTACATTCCGTGCTATTCTTTTGTTGACAAAATTTCAGGAAAATCGACCCGTAGGTTGCCGAGATAGCCTCTGTTACCATTAGTTCCAGTGCACATGCGCAGTTACCTTCTGTTGACCTGAATACTACATTCGAAATCTGCGTGGTCGCTTGCCTCTCATTGATATTGTTCGGTAATTGGTACGGAGTGCAACGAAATCTTTAATCTTTCATATGCTTATATACATTCATGGTGGCTATTCAAATGGTGGTAGATACAATGGGCGGAGCTAGGGGCTGAACTCCCCCCCGCCATGTCAGAATATCTATGGTTAATACAAACACAGAAGCTGTTCCGAGGCAATGGCGGGGAAGGCTCCAGTCCCGTACCAGCCCCCATCCTCACTGCTCCCCCGTCCGAAATGTCTCCCATGAGCTATCTCAGCACGCCTCTGGACCCTGTTGCCGTTCCCTAGATGCCTGAGGGCATCACTGCTCACTTCCTCGGATCTCTAAACACACCTCGGCACCCTCTGCCCTTTAGTCAGGTTCCCGTCCGCCCCGACCGGCTAGCCACCCGCTGTATGCACTCGGATAGAAATGTTATGCCTTTCTTGCACGCATTTACCGGCTGCAGCCTACTGCCGCAGCACAGAAGGTCCATGCAAGAAGGGCAGAATGACGTCACTACTGCTTCGGGAAAAACGGGACCGAAGTATTTTGACCCTCAGTGGCGAGCTAGTCGTCGGAGCGTCATAAAACAAAAACGGCAGAGCTCATAATTTTCCATACTAAAAGTATAGTGAGAGCCAAATATCTCAGTTGAGGATAAAGGCACTTTATCACGTTATGTATCTATTACAACCTTTGAAAACCGCATCAAATTCGGTCTTATCATCATATAGCTCAAAACCTATGGGAGACGCGCGGGTATGGTCAGGCAGACGGTTGTAGAACTTGAGCCGGGCTTTATTTTGGTACCAATTTCGAAAAGAAAATTTGGAAATATGTTGTCCTAAATTCCCAAAAAAACAAAAAAATATTGTATTTTTGCAGAAAAATTTTTCCCATTAACTCAGAAATTTGCATTTGGAATATGTTGTTGTAATGACAATACCCATCTCAACAAAGAAAACTGCGTTCAAAAATATCCAGAATTTTTAAAGTTATATGGTTTTAAAGTTTTAGGCTATAATTGCAATGTTTTGGAAAAAGGGCCAAAACTGACCTTTAAAATTATGCTTTTGGTTCAGTTTAGTGTCTATACAGTAATGAACAGTCCATTCTGTCTGCAAAAATCCAGTTTGAAACACCTAGCATCATATCTTTAGATATTTCGAACCTATAAATTTGGTAATGCATTTACTACAAGTTGGAGGTAAAAGTTTCAAAAAATCATTTTGGAAGTACAAATTTAAATTTTTGCTTCAAACTTTGAGCAACAACTGGTAATTATTTGTGTGTAAGAAAGTGTAAGTTTGAAAGCTGTAGACTAAAAATTGAAAAATAGAAAAATAAAAGTTTGGAAAAATATAACCCAAATTTTAGAAAAGTTTTTGCAAAATTCGAAAATCTGCAGCCGTCGGGAATTTTAATGGGTTCCTGCCTTTCATCCCTGCAAGTTTCAAGTATCTGATACCAGTCCTCAGAACAGACAACAACTACTACTACCTCGGCCTGCGGCCTCGGCAGGTGCCGCTCCGGCGCAGGAGAAACCGGTGACAATGTACGTTAGGCAAACAGTTCGATTGACAGGCGAGTGTTTTCAGCAGTATGATACATATACTAACGCGATGTTGGGACTTGAGGTCTAATGTTCTCATTCTGACTCCATTCAATCCCATGTCTAAGTCCATGTTTTCCTAAACTAACATTTCTCTGCACACTGCGCCACAATTGTCGTCTGTTGATGTCATCACATAAATAATCACACGTATAAAGTTTGGTTTCTTAAGTAAAGACTGGCTATGCCCAGAAGAAAGGAGATACAACGAGATTTATATATTCTTTATATGTCTAAATACGATAGCGGATACAAGGGGCGAAGCTAGTGGGCTTAAGTCCCCCCCATGTGAAAATGCCTCCAGCTATAGCATAGGCAAAGGATGTTTAGAGGCAAAGGCAGGGAGGCTGGAGCTAATAGGTGAATTCAGGGCAGCGGGGGTATAGGGGGCACGTGCACCCCCCCTTTTGTCGATCCTCAGCACCCCCTGAAATGGCCACGGCGCCCCCTCAAACATTCGATGGCACCCCTGAAATGTCACTTCCCACCCTTTCCCCCTACGATGCAAAAATTGGCGCCCATCGGAAGGATTTTACGTGTCAAAAGTGGCGCTCTATGCTCCAGATTACACCCCTTCCCCTGCGGACGGTGCCTCCTCTATCGGTAATCCTTGATCCGCCTATGCTCAAACTCCTTAGCCCCACCACCGAACCGATATCCTGGATCCGCTTATGCTCGAACTCCTGAGGCCCATCCCCGTACTCATGTCCTGGATCCGCCTATGCTCGAGCTCCTTACCCCACCCTGTAATGTTGTCCTGGATCCGCCTATGCTCGAGCTCCTTAGCCCGTCCCCCGAACTGATGTCCTGGGTCCGCCTATGATCAAGCTCCTTAGGCCCATCCCCGTACTGATGTCCTGGGTCTGCCTATGCTCGAGCTTCTCAGCCCCACCCCTGTACTGATGTCCCGGAACCACCTATGCTCGATCTCCTTAGCCCCACCTCCGTGCTGATGTCCTGGATTCGCCTATGCTCGATCTCCTTAGCCCCACCCCCGTACTGATGTCCTGGGTCTGCCTATGCTCGAGCTCCTTAACCCACCCCAGAACTGATGTCCTGGATCCGCCTATTATGGAGCTCCTTAGCCCCACCCCCTACTGATGTCCTGGATCCGCCTATGCTCGAGCTCCTTAGCCCCACCCCGATATTAATGACCTGGATACGCCACTGCTTATTAAGTTTATTTAAGCAGGGAGTGCAAGGAGTCACGTGTCATTGTATCATCACAAAGAGGTTTCTTCGGCTGGGAAAGAAATGATGTGCAACGGTGGATCCTTTGAACAGTGTTACCTATGGTTAGAGGATGCATTAACTAGTGGGTAGATACATAGATAGTTGATAAACTTTTATTGGACGGAAACAATATATATATATATATATATATATATATATATATATATATATATATATATAGATAATATGACAGGTATAACAAATACATTGACGTAAAAGCCCGAAGGCTTAAGTGGTGGGGCCTCTCTAATCTCTCTCATAAAACTAATCTCTCTATACCTATTTGTTGCTTGGGTTATCCTAAGTCCCAGTCCGCATGCGCAGTAAAGTCTGCAGTGAATGAGAGCGAAGATACCGTTATAATTGACTGAAGCATGTTGGTATGTCGTTTGTTTGTCTCCTGGTCTAAACTATCCCTTATAGCCTAATATTCCTTAGAATTAATACTGCACATGCGCAGCACCATGCAATGTCATAATTCCGTGAATTGGGATTAGCAGAAACTATTCTGCTATTAATCTCAAATTTTTAGCCCATTCGGTCTATTGGCTCCCGAGATAGCCTCCCTGACCATAAGTTCTAATGTGCATGCGCACTTACCTTTGTAGTAAGCAAGGGTGTCAAAACTTTCATACTAAATTTAAGCATGTTTGCTCTCCTCTGTCCATGTCCTCTTCTGAAATATCCTTACCTTTAAGGCTTATCTTTAAGATTTCTGCTGCGCATGCGCAGGGCAGTGCAGCTTCACTATGACATTAGCCGTTTTCACAACGTGAATAAATTGAAATCAACCTTGGGTGTCTTTTGGTAGTTTTTTAACATTTCCCAAGCCTAAAAAAACAGCGCTCATTTCAGTGAAACTCTAGAAGTTTGAGAAATATGCTTACCCAAAATTGAAAGCAATGACCCTAAATATCTTGATTCTGAGCTTTTGCTGGCATTAAATTCAATAGATAAATCTAAATTAATGGATATATATATTTTGGAAATATCACAAGATCTTGGGCGTCTTTTTATAAAAACCGACCTCCGGGTTTGGTTTTTCAAAAGACACCCAAGCCTCTAGATCCCGTCTTTTCGGTCTCCAGATTTGTCTGGAGAGATTTTTAAGAGGCTTCCATATGCAGGAGCGAATTTTGAGGTCGGTAATTTATGCAGGACTTGCCCGCTTGACGTCACTGCCTACGTCATAGCCAAGAACCAATCATCGTACAGTATTCTGGGAGCAGCATGGCCGCGTTCAAGGCCCGAGAGAGAGAGAGGTCGCGTTCGGGAAACGTATTCGGGAGAAGTTTGTTCTCTAATGTTTCTTTTCTCACGGTATATGAGCTACGATCGTTATTTTACGTGTGTTTAGGAACAAAAGTTAAATATTGGATTGAAATTATTTTATCATTACCAATTTTTTGCGGCAGTCAGGCAGACATTTTTCCCATCACCATACAGATCGGGGGTCAATTAAAGGGGCAGGTGCACCTTCTATCGACCATCTGTGCCCCTGAATCATACGCGGATCCCGGATAGCCGATCGGGGCACCTTTCCGGGTTGGCACCATCCAGACCAGGAGGGTGCCACTTTTGACCAAAAAACTATGAGGTGGGCGCCAAATCATATCGGTGGGCGCCGATTTTCACATCCTGGGGAGGGGAGGGGTGAGAACCGACATTTCAGTGAAGCATTGCCAGATGTGCCAGATAATTTACTCAATAAATTCCCAAGACTCTTGTGAAATTCCGACAAATGGCAGCAATATTACAGTGCTACCAAAAAAACGTTTCAAAAAGACACCCAAGATTTAATTCACGTTGTGAAAACGGCTATTATTTGTGGTTTTCAATCCGTGTCATTTTCTTGTTCACAAAATTTAGAAAAAGGCCCATAGGTTGCCGGGAAAGCCTCTCTGACGATTAGTTCCACTGCGCATGCGCAGTGACCTTTCATTGACCTGAAGACCGGATTCAAAATCTGCATGACCGTTTTCCTCTCATTGATATTGTTCGACAATATGCAATAGAGTGCAAAGAGATTTATATATTATTTATATGTCTAAATACGATAGTAGATACAAGGGGCGAGGCTAGTGGGCTTAAGTCCCCCCCCCCATGTGAAAATGCCCACAGCTATAGCATAAGCAAAGGATGTTTGGAGGCAATGGAAGAGGCTGGAGCTAAAAGGTGAATTCAGGGCAACAGGGGGATAGAGGGCACGTGCACCCCCCCTTTGGTCGATCCTCAGCACACCCTAAAATGGCCACGGCGCCCCTCAAACATTCGATGGCACCCCTGAAATGTCACTTCCCACCCTTTCCCCTAAGATGCAAAAATTGGCGCCCATCGGAAGGATTTTACGTGTCAAAAGTGGCGCTCTATGCTCCGGATTACACCCCTTCCCCTGTGGACGGTGCCTCTTCTATCGGTAATCCTTGATCCACCTATGCTCAAGCTCCTTAGCCCCACCACCGAACTGATATCCTGGATCCGCTAATGCTCGAACTCCTGAGGCCCATCCCCGTACTGATGTCCTGGATCCACCTATGCTCGAGCTCCTCAGCCCCACCCCCTTACTGATGTCCTGGATCCGCCTATGCTCGAACTCCGTAGCCCCACCTTCCGTACTGTCCTGGATCCGCCTATGCCCGAGCTCCCTAGCCCCACCCCGTACTGATGTCCTGGATCTGCCTATGCTCGAGCTCTTTACCCCACCCCGTACTAATGCCCTGGATCCGCCTATGCTCGAGCTCCTTGGCCCCACCCCATACTGATGTCCTGGATCCGCCTATGCTCTAGCTCATTAGCCCCACCCCGGTACTGATGTCTTGGATCCGCCTATGCTCGAGCTCCTTAGCCCCACCCCCATACTAATGGCCTGGATCCGCCACTGCTTATTAAATTTATTCAAGCAGGGAGTGCAAGGAGTCACGTGTCATGGTATCACCACAAAGAGGTTTATTCGGCTGGGAAAGAAATGGTGTGCAACGGTGGATCCTTTGGCCAGTGTTACCTATGGTTAGAGGATGCATTAACTTGTGGGTAGATAGATAGATGATAAACTTTTATTGGACGGAAACAAATATGACAGGTATAACAAATAGATTGACGCAAAAGCCCGAAGACTTAGGTGGTGGGGCCTCTCTTATCTCCCTCATAAAACTCATCACTTTTACCGGACCTATCACACACATACACAGTAAGATTTGGACACACATAAAGAAACATAACACAACAAACCAAACAAGCAAACCAGTTTCTGACCACCATTTTGTTTTTTATTTGTCGCAAGTCGCCGCTGCGAGCGGGACCCTACCGCACGGCCGCCACCCGGCCGTCCGACTGATATGAATATCTAATAGACAACGCGCCCGCCGCACGAGTAGAGGAGCCGAAACGAGACAGACTACCCTGCCACCACCAGGCATTCGCGCTGGTCTATAGCATGCGTAGATAGCTATGGCATCTGTCGCGCATAGCAGCTACCAGTGCGCCGCCCGCAGCGAAGCTACGGCCGAACGGCGGGGTGAGGTTTCGAGCGGGAAACATACTAGCATTGTATATTACATTTAATTAAAGATACACTGTTGTTGCAATGATATGCAATCTGTTGCAATGGCAAGATATGTCTTTGAACTAGCTTTTTCCCGAATTTCATCCACTTCCATCTATATTAACCATTCAAAATCCTGGTGTGAAGCAAAAATGAACCGATAAAATTACCACTTTGAAATGTATTTTACGGCTGTTAGCGCGGAAGCCGTAAGAGATAAGTGGGGGGTATGAGTGAGAAAAATGACGGCAACGAAGTTTCTTATCCAGCCGTGTTAAGTTCAATACCGTAGCTATCATGGTCTGGAAACCAGGGGGCTGAGAATAAAAATTTTAAAAACTTTTATTTTATTTTTTCCTCTAAAACAAAAAGTTTCAGTCTGAAAGTTTTTATCTCTAAATATATCATAAAGCAGGTTATTCCCTTTTTTATGCTAAATGCAAACTAATTTGTATTCATTAGATCGGAAGATATAAGGGTTTGAATGATATTTTGGGAAATGCAGACCTTCACGGTACGGGCCAAAAAGGACCCTTAAATTTCCGTTTTTCTTTTGTGTCTGTGTTTGTGCAGTACTGCACAAACCGGCCTTTAAGTTGGTATTTGACTCAGAACCTGAACTGCTGTAGCTTTAGATATTTCGAGCCTGTAGTTTAGACCATGAGATTTATGCCAAATTTAGGGTGCAAAGTTTAAAAGATAATTTAGAGCCTTAAATTTAAAAACTTTTCTTTCCAACTTTTTGTGTGAACTACAAATTTCCTTTATGTAAAAGGGTGCAAGTTTGAAGACTGTAGATGAATTAGCAAAATATAAAAAATAAAAGTTAAAAATCACATAATGCAAAATTCTGGGCAAAGTTTTGAAAATTTTGACAATTGACAACCGTGGTGCTTATTCATTTGGAAGTGCCTTCTATCCACAAAAGTTTTAAGTCTCTGATACCAGCGCTCAGAACAGACAACAACAACAACAACAACCTCGACCTGCAGGCCTCGGCAGGTGCCGCTCCGGTGCAGGAGAAGCCGGTGACAATGTACGTTAGGCAAACAGTTCGATTGACAGGCGAGTGTTTCAGCAGTATGATACTTATACCAACGCAATTTTCGGACTTTAGGCCTTATGTTCTCATTATGACTCCATTCAATTCCCTTTGTAAGACCATGTTTTCCTAAATTAGCACGTCTCTGTACACTGCGCCACGTTTGCCCTCTGTTCATGTCATCAAATAAATAAACACACGTATAATGGTTGTTTTGTTAAGTAAAGACTGGGCATGACCAGAAGAAAGGAGATACAATATAAAATATGATGGGTTTGCCCACCGTATTTCACCTACGCCTGCAGATTTTCAGCCAATTCAGCCAATTTGTTAACGAGTTGGCTTCGATTACCCTAATTCCCAGTCCGCATGCGCAATAACGTCTGCAGTGAATGCTAGCGAAGATACCGTTATAGTTGACTGAAGCATGTTAATATGCCTTTTGTTTGTCTCCTGGTCTAAATGATCCGTTATACCCTATTATTCCTTACAATTCCTACTGCACATGCGCATAATAGTGCAGCGTCATAATGCCATCAATTATGATTAGCAATTATATTCTGCTTTTACTCGCAAAAATTTGAGGAAATCGGTCTATTGGCTCCCGAGATAGCCTCCATGACCATAAGTTCTAATGCGCATGCGCACTGACCTTTGTTGTTACCAAGGGTGACAAAACATTCATGCTAACTTTAGGCACGTTGGCTTTCCCTCTGTTCAGGCCCTCCTCTGAAATATCCTCGCCTTTCAGGCTTATTTTATTAATGTCTTCTGCGCATGCGCAAGGCAGTGTAGCTTCAATGCTTTTTTGACTTACATTCTGTGCTATTTTTTTGTTCACAAAATTTCAAGAAAATCGACCCGTAGGTTGCCGAGATAGCCTCTGTTACCATTAGTTCCAATGCGCATGCGCAGTAACGTTTTGTTGACCTGAATACTACATTCGAAATCTGCATGGTCGATTGCCTCTCATTGATATTGTTCGGTAATTTGGTACGGAGTGCAACGAAATCTTTAATCCTTCATATGCTTATATACATACATGGTGGCTATTCAAATGGTGGTAGATACAATGGGCGGAGCTAGGGGCTGAACTCCCCCCCCCAATGTCAGAATATCTATGGTTAATACAAACACAGAAGCTGTTCCGAGGCAATGGCGGGGAGGGCTCCAGTCCCGTACCAGCCCCCATCCTCACTGCTCCCCCGTCCGAAATGTCTCCCATGAGCTATCTCAGCACGCCTCTGGACCCTGCTACCGTTCCCTAGATGCCTGAGGGCATCACTGCTCACTTCCTCGGATCTCTAAACACGCCTCGGCACCCTCTGCCCTCTAGTCAGGTTCCCGTCCGCCCCGACCGGCTAGCCACCCGCTGTATGCATTCGGATAGAAATGTTATACCTTTCTTGCACGCATTTACCGGCTGCAGCCTACTCCCGCAGCACAGAAGGTTCATGCAAGAAGGGCAGAATGACGTCACTTCTGTTTCGGGAAAAACGGGACCGAAGTATTTTGACACTCAGTGGCGAGCTAGTCGTCGGAGCGTCATGAAACAAAAACGGCAGAGCTAATAATTTCCCATACTACAAGTATAGTGAGAGCCATATATCTCAGTTGAGGTTAAAGGCACTTTATCACGTAATGAATCTTTTACAACCTATGAAAACCGCATCAAATTCAGTCTTTATCATCATATAGCTCAAAACCTATGGGAGATGCGCGGGTATGGTCAGGCAGACGGTTGTAGAATTTGAGCCGGGCTTTTTTGGTACCAATTTCGAAAAGAAAATTTGGAAATATATAGTCATAAATTCCCAAAAAACAAAAAAATATTGTATTTTTTGCAGAAAAATATTTCCCACTAACTCAGAGATTTGAGATTAGAATATGTTGTTGTAATGACAATACCCATTTCAACAAAGAAAACTGCGTTAAAAATTTCCAGAATTTTGAAAGTTATATGGTTTTAAAATTTTAGACCATAATTGCAATGTTTTGGAAAAAGGGCCAAAACTGACCTTTAAAATTATGCTTTTGGTTCAGTTTAGTGTCTATGCAGTAATGAACAGTCCATTCTGTCTGTAAAAATCCAGTTTGGAACACCTAGCACCATATCTTCAGATATTTCGGACTTATAACTTTGGTAATGCATTTCACTACAAGTTGGAGGTAAAAGTTTCAAAAAATCATTTTGGAAATACAAATTTAAAATTTTTGCTTCAAACTTTGAGCAACAACTGGTAATTGTTTGTGTGTAAAAGAGTGTAAGTTTGAGAGCTGTAGACTAAAAATAGACAAATTGTATAATACAAGTTTAGAAAAATATAGTCCAAAATTTTGGGAAAGGTTTTTGCAAAATTCCAAAATCTGCAGCCGTCGGGATTTTTTATGGGTTCCTGCCTTTCATCCCTGCAAGTTTCAAGTATCTGATACCAGTCTTCAGAACAGACAACAACTACTACTACTACTACGGACCTCGGCCTGCGGCCTCGGCAGGTGCCGCTCTGGCGCAGGAGAAGCCGGTAACAATGTACGTTAGGCAAGTACTTCGATTGACAGGCGAAAGTTTTCAGCAGTATGATACATATACTAACGCAATAATCGGACTTGAGGTCTAATGTTCTCATTCTGACTACATTCAATCCCATGTGTAAGTCCATGTTTTCCTAAACTAACATGTCTCTGCACACATCGCCACGTTTGTCCTCTGTTCATGTCATCACATAAATAATCACACGTATAAAGTTTCGTTTGTTAAGTAAAGACTGGCTATGCCCAGAAGAAAGGAGATACAATATAAAATATGATGGGTTTGCCGACCATATTTCACCTATACCTGGAGATCTTCACACAATTCAGCCTATTTTTTGCCGAGTTAGCTTCGGTTATCCTAGGTCCCAGTCCACATGCGTAGTAAAGTCTGCAGTGAAAAGAGCAAAGATACCGTTATAATTGACTGAAGCATGTTGGTATGACGTTTGTTTGTCTTCTGGTCTAACCTATCCCTTATAGCCTAATATTCCTTAGAATTCATACTGCACATGCGCAGCAAAATGCAATGTCATAATTCCGTGAATTGGGATAAGCAGATAGTATTCTGCTATTACTCTCAAATTTTTAGCCCAATCGGTCTATTGGCTGCCGAGATAGCCTCCCTGACCATAAGTTCTAATGCGCATGCGCACTTACCTTTGTAGTAAGCAAGGGTGTCAAAACATTCATACTAAATTTAAGCATGTTTGCTCTTCTCTGTCCATGGCCTCTTCTTAAATATCCTCACCTTTAAGGCTTATCTTTAAGATTTCTACTGCGCATGCGCAGGGCAGTGCAGCTTCACTATGACATTGTTTGTGGTTTTCACCCCGTGTCATTTTCTTGTTCACAAAATTTCAAAAAATCGACCTGTAGGTTGCCGGGATAGCCTCTGTTACCACTAGTTCCACTGCACATGCGCAGTGACCTTTCATTGACCTGAAGACCGGATTCAAAATCTGCATGACCGATTTCCTCTAATTGATATTGTTCGACAATATGGAATAGAGTGCAACGACATTTATATATTATTTATATGTCTAAATAAGATAGCGGATACAATGGGCGAGGCTAGTGGGCTTAAGTCCCCCCCCATGTGAAAATGCCTACAGCTATAGCACAGGCAAAGGATGTTTAGAGGCAATGGCAGGGAGGCTGGAGCTAATAGGTGAATTCAGGATAGCGGGTGGGATAGGGGGCACGTGTCCCCCCCATTTGGTCGATCCTCAGCACCCCTGAAATGGCCACGGCGCCCCTCAAACATTCGATGGCACCCCTGAAATGTAACTTCCCACCCTTTCCCCCTAAGATGCAAAAATTGGCGCACATCGGAAGGATTTTACGTGTGAAAAGTGGCGCTCTATGCACCGGATTACACCCCTTCCCCTGCGGACGGTGCTTCCTCTATCGGTAATCCTTGATCCGCCTATGCTCAAGCTCCTTAGCCCCACCACCGAACTGATATCCTAGATCCGCTTATGCTCGAATTCCTGAGGCCCATCCCCGTACTGATGTCCTGGATCCGCCTATGCTCGAGCTCCTCAGCCCCACCCCCTTACTGATGTCATGGATCCGCCTATGCTCGAGCTCCCTAGCCCCACCCTGTACTGATGTCCTAGATCTGCCTATGCTCGAGCTCTTACCCCACCCCGTACTGATGTCCTGGATCTGCCTATGCCGGAGCTCCTTAGCCCCACCCCGAACTGATGTCCTGGATCCGCCTATGATCGAGCTCCTTAGGCCCATCCCCGTACTGATGTCCTGGGTCCGCCTATGCTCAAGCCCCTTAGCCCCACCCTTGTACTGATGTCCTGGGTCCGCCTATGCTCGAGCTCCTTAACCCCACCCCTGAACTGATGTCCTGGATCCGCCTATGCTGGAGCTCCTTAGCCCCACCCCCTACTGATGTCCTGGATCCGCCTATGCTCGAGCTTCTTAGCCCCACCCCCGTATTGATGTCCTGGATCCGCCTATGCTCGAGGTCCTGAGTTCCAACCCGCTCCTGATGTCCTGGATCCGCCTATGCTCGAGCTCTTTAGCCCCACCCCGTACTGATGTCCTGCATCCGCCTATAATCGAGCTCACTAGCCCCACCCCGGTACTGATGTCTTGCATCCACCTATGCTCGTGCTCCTTAGCCCCACCCCCATACTAATGGCCTGGATCCGCCACTGCTTATTAAATTTATTTAAGCAGGGAGTGCAAGGAGTCACGTGTCATGGTATCACCACAAAGAGGTTTATTCGGCTGGGAAAGAAATGGTGTGCAACGGTGGATCCTTTGACCAGTGTTACGTATGGTTAGAGGATGCATTAACTTGTGGGTAGATAGATAGATGATAAACTTTTATTGGACGGAAACAATATGACAGGTATAACAAATAGATTGACGCAAAAGCCCGAAGGCTTAAGTGGTGGGGCCTCTCTTATCTCTCTCATAAAACACATCACTTTTACCGGACCTATCACACACATACACAGTAAGATTTGGACACACATAAAGAAACATAACACAACAAACCAAACAAGCAAACCAGTTTCTGACCACCATTTTGTTTTTATTCGTCGCAAGTCACCACAGCGAGCGGGACCTTACCGCACCGCCGCCACCCGGCCGTCCGACTGATATGAATATCTAATAGACAACGCGCCCGCCGCACGAGTAGAGGAGCCGAAACGAGACAGACTACCCTGCCACCGCCGGGCATTCGCGCTGGTCTATAGCATGCGTAGATAGCTATGGCATCTGTCTCGCATAGCAGCTACCAGTGCGCCGCCCGCAGCGACGGTACGGCCGAACGGCGGGGTGAGGTTTCGAGCGGGAAACATACTAGCATTGTGTATTGCATTTAATTAAAGGTCCACTGTTGTTGCAATGATATGCAACCTGTTGCAATGGCAAGATATGTCTTTTAACTAGCCTTTTGCCGAATTTCATCCACTTCCATCTATATTAACCATTCAAAATCCTGGTGTGAAGCAAAAATGAACCGATAAAATTACCACTTTGAAATGTATTTTACGGCTGTTAGCGCAGAAGCCGTAAGAGATAAGTGGGGGGTATGAGTGAGAAAAATGACGGCAACAAAGTTTTCTGTCCAGCCATGATAAGTTCCATACCGTAGATATCATGGTCTGGAAAACAGGGGGCTGAGAATAAAAATTTTAAAAACTTTTATTTTATTTTTGCCTCTAAAATAAAAAGTTTCAGTCTGAAAGTTTTTATCTCTAAATATATAATAAAGAGGCTATTCTCTTTTGTTATCTGAAATTGGAACTAATTTTTATCAATTAGATCGGAACATATAAGGGTTTGACGGATATTTTGGGAAATGCAGACCATCGCGGAATCGGCCAAAAAGGACCCTTAAATTTTCGTTTTTGTTTTGTTTCTTTGTTTGTGCAGTACTGCACAAACCGGCCTTTAAGTTGGTATTTGACTCAGAACCTGAACTGCTGTAGCTTCAGATATTTCGAGCCTGTAGTTTAGACCATGAGTTTTATGCCAAATTTAGGGTGCAAAGTTTAAAAGTTAATTTAGAGCCTAAATTTAAAACTTTTTCTTTCCAGCTTTTTGTGTGAACTACAAGTTTCCCTGATGTAAAAGTGTGCAAGTTTGAAGACTGTAGATGAATTAGCAAAAAATAGAAAAATAAAAGTTACAAATCACATAATGCAAAATTCTGGCCAAAATTTTGAAAATTTTGAAAATTGAAAACCGTGGTGCTTATTCATTTGCAAGTGCCTTCTATCCACAAAAATTTTAAGTCTCTGATACCAGCGCTCAGAACAGACAACAACAACAACAGACAAACCTCGGCCTGCGGCCTCGGCAGGTGCCGCTCCGGCGCAGGAGAAGCCGGTGACAATGTACGTTAGTCAAGCAGTTCGATTGACAGGCGAGTGTTTTCAGCAGTATGATACATTTACTAACGCGATGTTGGGACTTGAGGTCTAATGTTCTCATTCTCACTACATTCAGTCCCAAGTGTAAGTCCATGTTTTCCTAAACTAACATGTCTCTGCACACTGCGCCACGTTTGTCGTCTGTTCATGTCATCACATAAATAATCACACGTATAAAGTTTGGTTTGTTAAGTAAAGACTCGCTATGCCCAGAAGAAAGGAGATACAATATAAAATATTATGGGTTTGCCGACCATATTTCACCTATACCTGGAGATCTTCACACAATTCAGCCTATTTGTTGCCGAGTTAGCTTCGTTGATCCTAAGTCCCAGTCCGCATGCGCAGTAAAGTCTGCAGTGAATGAGAGCGAAGATACCGTTATAATTGTCTGAAGCATGTTGGTATGTCGTTTGTTTGTCTCCTGCACTAAACTATCCCTTATAGCCTAATATTCCTTAGAATTCATACTGAGCATGCGCAGCACAATGCAATGTCATAATTCCGTGAATTGGGATTAGCAGATAGTATTCTGCTATTACTCTCAAATTTTTAGTCCAATCGGTCTATTGGCTCCCGAGATAGCCTCCCTGGCCATAAGTTCTAATGCGCATGCGCACTTACCTTTGTAGTAAGCAAGGGTGTCAAAACTTTCATACTAAATTTAAGCATGTTCGCTCTCCTCTGTCCATGTCCTCTTCTGAAATATCCTCACCTTTAAGGCTTTTCTTTAAGATTTCTACTGCGCATGTGCAGGGCAGTGCAGCTTCACTATGACATTATTTGTGGTTTTCACTCCGTGTCATTTTCTTGTTCACAAAATTTCAAAAAAATCGACCCGTAGGTTGCCGGGATAGCCTCTGTTACCATTAGTTCCACTGCGCATGCGCAGTGACCTTTCATTGACCTGAAGACCGGATTCAAAATCTGCATGACCGATTTCCTCTCATTGATATTGTTCGACAATATGGAATAGAGTGCAACGAGATTTATATATTATTTACATGTCTAAACACGATAGCGGATACAAGGGGTGAGGCTAGTGGGCTTAAGTCCCCCATGTGAAAATGCCTAGAGCTATAGCATGAGCAAAGGATGTATGGAGGCAATGGCAGAGAGGCTGGAGCTAAAAGGTGAATTCAGGGTAGCGGGGGGATAGGAGGCACGTGCACCCCCCTTTGGTCGATCCTCAGCACCCCCTGAAATGGCCACGGCGCCCCTCAAACATTCGATGGCACCCCTGAAATGTCACTTCCCACCCTTTCCCCCTAAGATGCAAAAATTGGCGCCCATCGGAAGGATTTTACGTGTCAAAATTTGCGCTCTATGTTCCGGATTACACCCCTTGCCCTGCGGACGGTGCCTCCTCTATCGGTAGTCCTTGATCCGCCTATGCTCAAGCTCCTTAACCCCACCACCGAACTGATATCCTGGATCCGCTAATGCTCCAACTCCTGAGGCCCATCCCCGTACTGATGTCCTGGATCCGCCTATGCTCGAGCTCCTCAGCCCCACCCCCTTACTGATGTCCTGGATCCGCCTATGCTCGAACTCCGTAGCCCCACCTTCGTACTGTCCTGGATCCGCCTATGCTCGAGCTCCCTAGCCCCACCCCGTACTGATGTCCTGGATCTGCCTATGCTCGACCTCCTTACCCCACCCCGTACTGATGTCCTGGATCCGCCTATGCTCGAGCTCCTTAGCCCCACCTCCGTGCTGATGTCCTGGATTCGCCTATGCTCGATCTCCTTAGCCCACCCCCCGTACTGATGTCCTGGGTCCGCCTATGCTCGAGCTCCTTAACCCCACCCCGAACTGATGTCCTGGACCCGCCTATGCTGGAGCTCCTTAGCCCCAACCCGTACTGATGTCCTGGATCCGCCTATGCTCGAGCTCCTTAGCCCCACCCCCGTATTGATGTCCTGGATCCGCTTATGCTCGAGCTCCTTAGCTCCACTTCCGTGCTGATGTCCTGGATTCGCCTATGCTCGATCTCCTTAGCCCACCCCCGTACTGATGTTTTGGGTCTGCCTATGCTCGAGCTCCTTAACCCCACCCCCGAACTGATGTCCTGGATCCGCCTATGCTGGAGCTCCTTAGCCTCACCCCCTACTGATGTCCTGGATCCGCCTATGCTCGAGCTCCTTAGCCCCACCATCGTATTGATGTTCTGGATCCGCTTATGCTCGAGATCCCGAGTTCCAACCCGCTCCTGATGTCCTGGATCCGCCTATGCTCGAGCTCCTTAGCCCCACCCCGTACTGATGTCCTGGATCCGCCTATGCTCAAACTCACTAGCCCCACCCCGGTACTGATGTCTTGGATCCGCCTATGCTCGACCTCCTTACCCCACCCCGTACTGATGTCCTGGATCCGCCTATGCTCGAGCTCCTTAGCCCCACCTCCGTGCTGATGTCCTGGATTCGCCTATGCTCGATCTCCTTAGCCCACCCCCGTACTGATGTCCTGGGTCCGCCTATGCTCGAGCTCCTTAACCCCACCCCGAACTGATGTCCTGGACCCGCCTATGCTGGAGCTCCTTAGCCTCACCCCCTACTGATGTCCTGGATCCGCCTATGCTCGAGCTCCTTAGCCCCACCATCGTATTGATGTTCTGGATCCGCTTATGCTCGAGATCCCGAGTTCCAACCCGCTCCTGATGTCCTGGATCCGCCTATGCTCGAGCTCCTTAGCCCCACCCCGTACTGATGTCCTGGATCCGCCTATGCTCAAACTCACTAGCCCCACCCCGGTACTGATGTCTTGGATCCGCCTATGCTCGAGCTCCTTAGCCCCACCCCCATACTAATGGCCTGGATAAGCCACTGCTTATTAAGTTTATTTAAGCAGGGAGTGCAAGGAGTCACGTGTCATGGTATCACCACAAAGAGGTTTATTCGGCTGGGAAAGAAATGGTGTGCAACGGTGGATCCTTTGGCCAGTGCTACCTATGGTTAGAGGATGCATTAACTAGTGGGTAGATAGATAGACAGATGATAAACTTTTATTGGACGGAAACAATATGACAGGTATAACAAATAGATTGACGCAAAAGCCCGAAGGCTTAAGTGGTGGGGCCTCTCTTATCTCTCTCATAAAACACATCACTTTTACCGGACCTATCACACACATACACAGTAAGATTTGGACACACATAAAGAAACAACAAAACACAACAAACCAAACAAGCAAACCAGTTCCTGACCACCATTTTGTTTTTTATTCGTCGCAAGTCGCCGCAGCGAGCGGGACCCTACCGCACGGCCGCCACCCGGCCGTCCGACTGATATAAATATCTAATAGACAACGCGCCCGCCGCACGAGTAGAGGAGCCGAAACGAGACAGACTACCCTGCCACCACCGGGCATTCGCGCTGGTCTATAGATAGCTATGGTATCTGTCTCGCATAGCAGCTACCAGTGCGCCGCCCGCAGCCACGCTACGGCCGAACGGCGGGGTGAGGTTTCGAGCGGAAAACTTACTATCATTGTGTATTACATTTAATTAAAGGTACACTGTTGTTGCTATGATATGCAACCTGTTGCAATGGCAAGATATGTCTTTGAACTAGCTTTTTGCCGAATTTCATCCACTTCCATCTATATTAACCATTCGAAATCCTGGTGTAAAGCAAAAATGAACCGATAAAATTGCCACCTTGAAATGTATTTTACGGTTGATAGCGCGGAAGCCGTAAGAGATAAGTGGGGGTATGAGTGAGAAAAATGACGGCAACGAAGTTTTCTATCCAGCCGTGTTAAGTTCAATACCGTAGCTATCACGGTCTGGAAACCAGGGGGCTGAGAATAAAAATTTTAAAAACTTATATTTTATTTTTGCCTCTAAAATAAAAAGTTTCAGTCTAAAAGTTTTTATCTCTAAATATATAATAAAGGAGGCTATTCTCTCTTATTATCTGAAATGGGAACTAATTTATTTTAATTAGATCGGAAGATATAAGGGTTTGACTGATATTTTGGGAAATGCAGACCTTCGCAGAATGGGCCAAAAAGGACCCTTAAATTTCCGTTTTTGTTTTGTTTCTGTGTTTGTTCAGTACTGCACAAACCGGCCTTTAAATTGGTATTTGACTCAGAACCTGAACTGCTGTAGCTTCAGATATTTCGAGCCTGTAGTTTAGACTATGAGTTTTATGCCAAATCTAGGGTGCAATGCTTAAAAGCTAATTTGGAGCCTTAAATTTATAACTTTTTCTTTCAAACTTTTTGTGTGATCTACAAATTTCCCTGATGTAAAAGGGTGCAAGTTTGAAGACTGTAGATGAATTAGCAAAAAATAAAAAATAAAAGTTAGAAATCACATAATGCAAAATTCTGGGCAAAATTTTGAAAATTTTGGAAATTGACAACCGTGGTGCTTATTCATTTGGAATTGCCTTCTATCCACAAAAGTTTTAGGTCTCTGATACCAGCGCTCAGAACAGACAACAACAACAACAACAACAACAACAACAACAACAACAACAGACCTCGGCCTGCGGCCTCGGCAGGTGCCGCTCCGGCGCAGAAGAAGCCGGTGACAATGTACGTTAGGCAAAGAGTTCGATTGACAGGCGAGTGTTTTCAGCAGTATAATACTTACACCAAAACAATTTTCGGACTTTAGGTCTTGTGTTCTCGTTATGACTCCATTCAATCCCCTTTGTAAGCCCATGTTTTCCTAAATTAGCATGTCTCTGCACACTGCGCCACGTTTGCCCTCTGTTCATGTCATCAAATAAATAAACACACGTATAATGGTTGTTTTGTTAAGTAAAGACTAGGCATGACCAGAAGAAAGGAGATACATTATAAATTATGATGGGTTTGCCGACCGTATTTCACCTATACCTGCAGATTTTCACCCTATTCAGCCAATTTGTTAACGAGTTAGCTTCGGTTACCCTACTCCCAGTCCGCATGCGCAGTAACGTCTGCAGTGCTTAAGAGCAAAGATACCGTTATAGTTTACTGAAGCATGTCAATATGCCGTTTGTTTGTCTCCTGGTCTTAATGATCCCTTATAGCCTATTATTCCTTAGAATTCCTACTGCACATGCGCATAATAGTGCAGCTTCATAATGCCATCAATTAGGATTAGCAGATGATATTCTGCTTTTACTCGCAAAAATTTGAGCGAAATCGGTCTATTGGCTCCCGAGATAGCCACCATGACCATGAGTTCTAATGCGCATGCGCACTGACTTTTGTTGTTACCAAGGGTGACAAAACATTCATGCTAACTTTAAGCACGTTGGCTTTCCCTCTGTTCAGATCCTCCTCTGAAATATCCTAGCCTTTCGGGCTTATTTTCATAATTTCTTCTGCGCATGCGCAGAGCAGTGCAGCTTCAATGACATTTTTGACTTGTATTTCGTGCTATTCTTTTGTTCACAAAATTTCAAAAAAATCGACCCGTAGGTTGCCGCGATAGCCTCTGTTACCATTAAATCCAGTGCGCATGCGCAGTGACCTTCTGTTGACCTGAATACCACATTCGAAATCTGCATGGTCGATTGCCTCTCATTGATATTTTTCGTTAATTTGGTACTGAGTGCAACGAAATCTTCAACCTTTCATATGCTAATATACATACATGGTGGCTATTCAAATGGTGGTTGATACAATGGGCGGAGCTAGGGGCTGAACTCCACCGCCGCCCCCAATGTCAGAATATCTATGGTTAATAGAAACACAGAAGCTGTTCCGAGGCAATGGCGGGGAGGGCTACAGTCCCGTACCAGCCCCCATCCTCA
>JAOTON010000400.1:0-55163 GCA_034440635.1 Lepas anatifera
AACCTCATCTTTACAAATTCTCAATACACCCATGGATCCCGCGCAAACAGGGTCATCGAACCTTTCTGTGTTTTCATTGCCCTTGCGAAAGCGCGGGAAAACCGGCGGCACAAATCCGCCTTGGAGTACTTTTACTTTACCTTTGCAGCATATTTTTTGACACAAATATCCAAATACCTATCCCGTCGTGCACTCCTATGAGAGCTTTGCTAGCCACCTAGCGGCATTTTCATATACTATTGAGCACGTGATTTGACGCGCAGTTATGTGGGTGAAGTGCTTAGTGGCCTTTTTGAATTGTGGGTGCTTTAAGCATTTGAATGTGGGTATTTTAATGTGTCGGCGTTTTCAGTCGTGGGTGGTTTGAAATCCCCTTATGGGAGCATTTGTGGGCCATTTAATCCGTGGGTATTTTAATTTGTGGGCGAATTTGGCCGTGGACAGTTTGAGTTTCGACGTTTAAATCCGTGGGTCTTACGTTGTGTGGTCGAATCAATTTGTGGGCAGTTTTAACTGGGCGTTTCCATAGGGCTCCTTGCGATGGTCTTCGGCCGCGCTGACCGGTGAGTTTAACTAGATTTAGTAGGCCGAGTATATACTAACATCATGGAATACAGATACCTGGAACGGAAGCATGGAATACAGATACCTGGAACGGAAGGCTCGTTGATTTCTGGGATGCTTTTGTGGGGCTCATTAAAAAGAATTGGGTAAATAGCCAAGAACATTAAAATATAGAGGGCAGTAAAATATTCAACAAAAAAGGCCTTTGTGCGTGCCTTACTTCAACCCAGAGGAAACAGCTACTACTGAGGTATTATTTATCCAATATAAACCTAAATAATGGCATAATAACCAGAAAATATGAATGCAAAATCAGCGTGAGCCCGGATTTGAACCCGGAACACAACGATTGCTAGACAAGCATGCTGCCAACTGCGCTATTGAGCGACGAAATTACCATTATGAAGATGAAAAGTTTCACGCGTTGGATTTGAACCCGGGATCTTTTGCTTACTACACGAGGCTTAACACACTGCGCTATCACGGCGCTGGGCCGCGCGCGCTTAAAACATGTTATAATAGAAGTTGAGCTGCAGTATCAGATTCTGATTTCTCCTGCGCCTTGCTCTAAGATTTTAGGTATTTCATGCCTAAAATGTATTTTAGCGGACGCACCACAGATTGGGCTTTCCGAAATGCATGGTCGTTTTCCTGTGCAAGTCACGGTTTATAAGTTATGACGCATCAAAGTCATCGGCCACCACATCTCCCATAGACTTTACATTGGTCCTTGGCACCCAAAAGCGGGGCGGGTCTGCATTGAGGTCTCCATTCCAGGTATCTCTATTCGATGCTAACATGGTCTTCCATACAGTTACCATGGAATACAGATACCTGGAACGGAAAGCTCGTTGAAACGGTATCTCTATTCCATGCAGTTACCATTGACGCCTCTCAGCGATATTCTAGTACCATGGAATATAGATACCTGGAACGGAAGGCTCGTTGATTTCTGGGATGCTTTTGTGGGGCTCATTGAAAAGAATTGGGTAAATAGCCAAGAACATTAAAATATAGACGGCAGTAAAATATTCAACAAAAAACAGGCCTTTGCGCGTGCCTTACTTCAACCCAGAGGAAACAACTACTACTGAGGTATTATTTATCCAATATAAACCTAAATAATTGCATAATAACCATAAAATATGAATGCAAAATCAGCGTTAGCCCGGATTCGAACCCGGAACACTACGATTGCTAGACAAGCATGCTGCCAACTGCGCTATTGAGCAACGAAATTACCATTATGAAAATGAAAAGTTCCACGCGTGGGATTCGAACCCAGGATCTTTCGCTTACTAGACGAGGCTTAACACACTGCGCTATTATGGCTCTGGGCCGCGCGCTTAAAACATGTTATAATACAAGTTGAGCTGCAGTATCAGATTCTCATTTCTCCTGCACTTTGTTCTAAGATTTTAGGTATTTCATGCCTAAAATGTATTTTAGCGGACGCACCACAGATTGGGCTTTCCGAAATGCATGGTCGTTTTCCTGTGCAAGCCACGGTTTATAAGTTATGACGCATCAAAGTCATCGGCCACAACATCTCCCATAGACTTTACATTGGTCCTTACCGAGCTTTATTTACCGAAGGATTTTTTCATGTCCTAGATTGGCACCCAAAAGCGGGGCGGGTTTACATTGAGGTCTCCATTCCGGGTATCTCTATTCCATGCTAGTACTATTAGTTGTTCTAACTCAAACTAGAAACTCGAGGTGCTAAAACTACGATTGGCAGCACATGGCAGCGGGAAGCGGCCATTTTCAATGCGAAGAAGTGGCATCCTGTGCGTGCCCAAGGCCCTAAAAGATAAGGTTGGTCCAAGTTTCCTACCAAGCACCTACTAGCACCTCAAGGTAAATTGTTTTAATCATGCCTAAAGCAAAATATTTACAAAGTTTTCTTCAATCAATTACACTAAAGAAGAATATTATAGACAAATCAAGTCTTTATTTTGTATTATAATGTTGCAATTAAAAAAGTGTGTTTTTTTGCAGATCCAGTATATTCTAGGCTGGTATGATGCTAGATTTGCCAGATTTGCTAATTGTGCGCAACTGAGGGATATATTTATGCATCGCATCTGATCTTAAGAGTGTGTTATTACGGAATTGTAATGAGTGATCGCCTGTGGTTGTGCTTCCTGTGGTGACGGTGAAGGGGGCAAATGATACTAATTGGTTGAAGAATTCACTTTGTATCAGGGCCTACATTTTCTTTGTCCTTAGAAGTCTGGTGTTTATGAGCATAGGGCGCTGCTGCGCTGTTCTAAGATGCAGAAATGTCAAGAACCAAGGCTGAAACACTTCGCTAGACCAGAATTGGAGAATGTGTGTTAAAACATACAAAACATTTGATATAATTGTTGTAGGTATATGCCCATTAATGGGCACTGATTTCAAGAGGCAATCATAGTGTAAACTTCAGAATCTTGCATGTGATGCCAGGCGTGATGATAGATTAAGCTTTGCAACCACAGAGGATACCTAATCGGAGAGAGTGCAGGTCAAGTCCTTTACATTTTTTTCAGGATTATTTTATTTCAGAACTGATGATTTTTGCATCAATACACATATATTAGCATTGCACACATAACACATAACTGTGGTGGCCGCTGGGCCGCTGGGCTTGACCGCTGGTTGGCACGGCTGATGGATGCATTGCTGCTCGTCCCCATTGCAAACCCATCAATTTTTTTACTTTTTTATAATTTTTTATTTCCCGTGCCCCTATTTTCTTTCTTTTTTTCTGAACGGTTAAACTGTGATAACACGATTCCTTATGTTGCTGCTGCAAATATTGCGCTACTGCTCCAACATCGTCTGACCTGACTTCTCAGGAGTCTCGTGTCCAAGAATCGCGAATTCATGAATCGCCGGAATCGCGTGCGTGTTGACACTCGTTTTACCCGAAGTGCATGTCCCAATGTATGTCCCCCATGTGTATGTGTGAAATATATGTATGGATACAACACAAATTACATGCACTGATACCAGGGCCTATGATTCTTAGTGGGTAGGTCTTAACAGTGCTGCACTCCAATCTGCAAAGTATGGCAGCAGGTCAGACGAGTCGCACCAGTCATCTATCTTCCACCACCAGGCTCCAAAAATTTGCACCATTCTGCTACATACCAGGGAGAAAAATGCACCCATTCCTACCCAAAGGATGCAATGCTACCTCTATTATTAATAAGTTAATTAAGAAATTTTCATAAGGCCTCCTTCTCTGTCTTGACAACCATTGAGCCATTATTTGTTTGGTTTAAGTGTCACCTTCCTCGCACCAGTCTCACAAATTCACACCAGGTTGATAGAATTCGAACCACTCGCTCCTGTCTTCAAGGGCATTCACACTGGCAAGATCTCGTCGAAAATGCCAGACTTTGCAAGCTGGGCTGCACGAACAAGTATTAGGAGTTAATTAGTTGTTATTTGGCCTTCCCCATTGAACCCTGGATGTAAGTGTAGAAATTTCAATGTGATAACTGAGGCGTTCAGGTATAGCCATCCACCAGAACCTTTTGATAAATCAAAGCTGATCAGAAAATGTTCTCTTCACAATGTGGCCCACAACTTTTTGCCGCTCAAACATTCAGGAAAACTATTTGTCCAAGTGAGCTGCTGCCTGCCATTACTCACAATATGACAAAAAATTTCTGGTCATCTTTTGCCAACATGAGGATTCTGATTGGTAGCTATGTCAGTCAGAATACATAATCACACTGAATATTTTTTATTCAGGATCTGAATCTATACTTGTATATTCCACATCATATAGCACAAATCATAAACTTGTTAAAAGTAGACTAAAAAATATAGTCACTGGGAGGACAAGAGGCAGGTGTTCTGTGTTACAGCTGAACATTTCTGCTTAGCCACACTATAGGGTACACATGGCACTCAGAAGCAAGAACCAATAAACAATTGACCAACTTATTGTGAATTCAATTTTGTAAACTCGGGCACATCCAAATCGGTTCAAAATCAGAAATAAGAATTCAAACAGATAGTTTTTTTGCATTATGATCACCCACAAAAAATTTGAAGCTTTCTATCCTGCCATGTTAAAGTACTGAACGTATAAGTTGATGAAAATGTACAATTATGTGACTTAAATGCAATAAAACATTCATAGTATCATTTAGCAAATCCAGATATCAACTCTTAGTTGTTGGGAAAAAAAGATCAGTTTTTACTATAAGTTTAACAACAGGGGTTTGCCTATTATTCTGAATTGGCATGTGCCATGGATAAGCATGTGAAGTGAAGGAACTTTCAGCCTCCTGTATCCTCTTCCATCATCAGCATCCATCCTTACCTGTATCTCAGCCTCTATCTCCTGCATTCTGGGCGCTGTATAACCACTAAGGTTGGTGCGCCCTTAAGCCCGAATAATCAATCAATCAATCAATCCTGAATTGGCATCAGTCATCTGGATCCACCTTTGCCCCTCTATCTTTATCCACCCCTGCATCCGCCTCTGTTCATGCATCTGCCCCTGCCCTCTACATCCGTCCCTGCCTGCAGATCGGCCTCTTATCTTCTGCATCCGCATCTGCCCCTCTATCCGTATCTGCCCCTGCACCACTTCTGCTCCTGCATCCGCTTCTACCCATGCATCCGGCTCTGTCCCTTCATCCTACTCTGCCACTGCATCTGCCTCTACCACTGCTTCTGCTCCTGAATCCACCTCTGTCTCCTGCACCCGCCTCTGTTTCCTGCATCTAACTCTATCTTTTGCAAGTGCCTCTGTCTCATGCATCTGCCTCGGGTGTCTGCATCCTCATGTGCCCCTCCATATGTCTCTGCCCCTGCCTCTGTGGCTGTTCGTGTATCTTCATCTGCTCCTCCATCCACCTCTGTCCCTTCATCTGCGTCCACCCATACATCCGCCTCTGCCCCTTCATCTAACTGCCACTGCACCCGACTACCACTGAATCTGCTCCTGAATCTGCCTCTTTTGTCCCGCATCTGCCTCTGTCTCTATCTCCTGCATCCGCCTCTGTCTCTATCTCCTGCATTCACCTCTGTCTCTATCTCCTGCATCCGCCTCTGTCTTTATCTCCTGCATCCGCCTCTGTCTCCATCTCCTGCATCCGCCTCTGTCTCTATCTCCTGCATCCGCCTCTGTCTCTATCTCCTGCATCCGCCTCTGTCTCTTCTCCTGCATCCGCCTCTGTCTATATCTCCTGCATCCGCCTCTGTCTCTATCTCCTGCATCCGCGACTGTCTCTATCTCCTGCATCCGCCTCTGTCTCTATCTCCTGCATCCGCCTCTGTCTCTATCTCGTGCATCCGCGTCTATCTCCAGTATCCGCCTCTGTCTCTATCTCCTGCATCCGCGACTGTCTCTATCTCCTGCATCCGCCTCTGTCTCTATCTCCTGCATCCGCCTCTGTCTCTATCTCCTGCATCCGCCTCTGTCTCTATCTCCTGCATCCGCGACTGTCTCTATCTCCTGCATCCGCCTCTGTCTCTATCTCCTGCATCCGCCTCTGTCTATCTCCTGCATCCGCCTCTGTCTCTATCTCCTGCATCCGCCTCTGTCTTTTTCTCCTGCATCCGCCTCTGTCTATCTCCTGCATCTGCGTCTGTCTCTATCTCCTGCATCCGCCTCTGTCTCTATCTCCTGCATCCGCCTCTTTCTCTATCTCCTGCATCCGCCTCCTGTCTTTTTCTCCAGCATCCGCCTCTGTCGATCTCCTGCATCTGCGTCTCTCTCTATCTCCTGCATCCGCCTCTGTCTCTATCTCCTGCATCTGCCTCTGTCTCTATCTCCTGCATCTGCCTCTGCCTCTATCTCCTGCATCCGCCTCTGTCTCTATCTCCTGCATCCGCGACTGTCTCTATCTCCTGCATCCGCCTCTGTCTCTGTCTCCTGCATCCGCCTCTGTCTATCTCCTTTAGCCGCCTCTGTCTCTATCTAGTGCATCCGCCTCTGCCTTTTTCTCCTGTATCCGCCTCTGTGTATCTCCTGCATCCGCCTTTGTCTCTATCCCCTGCATCCGCCTCTGTCTTTATCTCCTGGATCTGCCTCTGTCTCTATCTCCTGCACCCGCCTTTTGTCTCTATCTCCTGCATCCGCATTAGTCTCCTGCATCTGCATTTATGTCATGAATATGCCTGTCTCCTACACTCGCCTTTGTCTCCTGCATCCGCCTCTATCTCCTGCATGCGCGTATGTCTATATCCTACATCCGCGTATGTTGCCTGCATCCGCCTTTGTCTCCTCCATCTGCATCTTTCTCCTGAATCCACCTCTGTTTCCTGAATCTGCCTCTATCTCCTGAATCCGCCTCTGTCGCATGCATCTGGCTCTGTCTCTTGCACCCGCCTCAGCTGTCGGTATCCTCATATGCCCCTCCATTCGTCCTTGCCCCTGCCTCCGCCTCTGTCTATGCATCTGCCTTTGCTCCTCCATCCGCCCCTGCATCCGCCTCTGCCTCTTTATCCGCCTCTGACCTCTCGAACCGCTCTGTCCCTGCATCCGCCCTTGCTGCTCTATCCGCCTTTCCCCATCGTTCCGTTCTGCCCTCTGCATCCATCGTTGTCCCTGTATCCGCCTCTGCCGCCGAATTCTCACCTGTCTGTTAAAGTACCTTGGCCCTTACATCCGCCTATGTCATCTGCATTCACCTCCGTCCTCTGTATCTCTGCATCCAGCTCCCAATTCACTGAAGATAGAACCATTAAGGGCGATACTGCCCCCGGAATATGTTGAAAGTCGGCCTAAGGGGAAGTCTGACATGCCTCATGATTGAGCCCTCCAGATAAAAAAGTACGTCTGTCTAGAACTATTTGAGGTCAGTTTTGGAAAGAAAAATGTTACAGAACCACGCTGAGCAAAAATCACATCTCTAAATGGTCTGTAAGTATTTTTAATATTTTCTGGAAAACCACCTTCCTGCTATACCTACAGCGCTAAATGCCCTCGGGCATCCTCGGGGTGACGTAGGCAAAGGGGTTGCCAGACTAGTATATACTAAACTTGAACCCCCCGGTGCGTGCCTACCGTTGCGCATTCACGTGGCTGCATTGTGCTGGTGTTGTGCCGTTGGAGGAGCTGGTTTTCGTGGTTTTGTATTTGCAGTGGTGTAGGTTAATTAATCGCAGTTATAAGCCCTTGATTTTTGTATAACTGAGTTGAAGTGGCGTGATGAGTGTTAGCCCAAGGAAGATTTTGAACGGAAAAGCTAAACCGAAACGGGTCAGGCGAAAATGTGTTTGTGGCCGTGACGGATGCTCATGGTCAGGAACTGACCAAAGTATTTACAAGCATACAAGAGCTGCCCATCCTGGATGTGCACCTATTAAGGTGTTTCCTGAGAGCCAATTTGCTCCAGGGGGAAAATGGGCCAACTGGGTGACCAGTCAAGGTACCTAGGTGCATGCCATACCTATGTTGTTGCAATTGATTTTGCAGATTGTCTTGGTAGGTACATGCCAATGAGAGTACTGTGTTCCTAGTATCTGACATCCTTAACCCTACATTATTTTCCTCAAAGTCTGATGCAAGCACATACTGGCCTATTGATATGTGAATGCAGCATGGGAAACATCTGGGGTTGGGGTAGCTGTACAGGTAATCTAGCTGATTCAGACTACAGCTACTATGGTCATCACCCTGAAAAGTTCAGAAGTTACCATGCATGTATCAAAATTAAAATAATCATTGGTTAACCTTTAAAATGCATATGATTGTTTTTCCACAACAGTACAAATTCAGCAGTAGCATTCTTATGAAAAGTAGGCTATTCAATTTGTCATGAAACTAAAATATGAACTCTGAGGCTAATTTATACTAACTTTTGAGGGTGAGATTGGGATCATGTAGGATTATTTTAATAATAATAAAAAACTGAAGAAAGTATGAGGGTTTGTTGCCTATCCTACATCAACATCAAAGCCCGAGGGCACATACCAGGAAATTTGGAATATTCTTAAGTTTGTTCATCCTAGCTTGCTAGTTTGAAATGAAATTACCCACATTTAAGCTGGCTTCTGCTTCCATATTCCTGTCATGTAATATCTTGAGGTTAAGGTTCCCCATCAGCACTAAATCACATTGCACAAAATGCATTGCATTTTTTTACTTAAGCATTTTCCACAGGAAAGGAACTTTCAACCCCTGCCATATCCAGCCTGGGCCTGACTTGGAAAACTCTTATAAAGGCTCATGAACTAAAACCGATGACAACTTGTAGATTTCAGCCATGGCTGATGGTTTGGTTCTTTTATCCAAAGGGAGTGGTAGGAGTAAGACAAATACAAACATCCTTGTTATCAGCTGGCGGAATTTCATCCCGGAATGGATGTATGGTCAGGGTGTTTTGATTATAAGTCCATTTGTTACTTCCAAACTTTCAAGTTATTTTAAACCTTCATAACTAGAGAGGAGAAATGGTGATCATATTCAAAATGTCAATATAGAGAGAAAATTGACTTGCCAATTTCCAGGCGTGGTCTGACTAATCTCACATTGTTTAAATTATTTTCAGTCATGAAAAGTGTGGTAGCATAAATCGGACAAAAATACAGTATCTCGATGTTTTTTTGCTTTTTGCATTGAGGTAGCGATGCTGATATCCTCTCCCAGTTGTTCAGTGTGCATATTTGTTAGAACATGTTTCCACAGACCGACATGTCCGGAACAGTTTCCTTTTTTGGAAGTACTTGTTTCAGTGCAGAAAAACAAATTAGGAAGGAAAAATATGCTATCGAACTTCAGAGGGTTACTTATCCTTGCTCCCCCACCAAAAAAATATTTGTTTTATGCTAATTTTCTACGGCGACCAGCTTGGCCCCTCAGATTTTGTCAGCGACCACAATATATTTTTTTTTACCCCTGCCGTCTCCCTCCACCGGACATCTCAGGAGCTGGAGTGTAGACCTGTGTGATCCCGGTACTGATCCCTGTCCCCCACTCTGCCGGCCGTAATAGTGCAGTTTGTTAAGCGATCGTCTAGTAAGCGAAACATCCCGGGTTCGAATCCCGCGCGTGGAACTTTCTGGGGGATGAGGTGGCTTAGTGGATAGCACCCTTGTCTTCTGAGCCACCGGTCCCGGGATCAAGTCCCGGCGGAGCCTCTGAATAAGTCGATCTGATCCCCAAAATCCCTTCCAACAGGGTGAGAGTTGGCGACGCCGTATGACCCTGGCAGTTGGTGCGTCGTTAAACCCCAACAATTATTAATGCCGAATTTTCTATAGTATTGGAAACAGAATCGAGGTTTTTAATTCTTCGGACTCCTCATATATTTTCCAGAGTGTTTTTTCGGGGCTAGAGTCCATACGTGCATTAGGACCGAGTAAGAAAACAGTTAGCACCATAAACTTGTCCTGTTCGCAGGCGCGCCCGCTGACTGTATACCACACATCAAGCCCGAGCCTGAAGATGACGCAGGAGAAACTCAGGAAGAAAGCATCAGCTGTGCCGACCCGCTGGCCCTGTCACCTGGCGGTGAGTGCGGAACTAAATACCTACAACTCCCTGAAATCGAATCTGCGGTGTACACACTAGGCTGGGCAGTTCGGTCAATTAGTGGCGAACTATTGCTCCCTTGTTATAATTAGGGCATGACATCTGCCTTTTTAACCTTGGATTGCTGACTGAAACCCGCTTGCCAAGCCTACAATTTGAACTTGAGTTGCAAAAGCTTTGTGCATGCCCCTCTCTAAGCTCTCTCTTTTGCTAATTATTTTGAAATGTGAGACCGCCGAGCGTGGGTTGAGATCCGGGGGATGCTGGGGCAGGGGTGATTTGGGTCTCCCATAGACTTTGTAGAGGGCTTGTATTGCCGTGTTAGGGTCAGCCCTTCATCAGATCCTACATCAGACCCCCCCTGGTCCAGAGGAGATTTCCAGCCCCGCTGCCGAGTATGCGTCGGTAGGCAGTCGATCGCTGGGAGAAAAACATAAGGAGTATGTTTAAGCATAGTTTATGGAGCAATAGTTTGCTAGCATTAGAATAAAATCTGTCGAAGCTAGTGTGCGCAAATGCAATTGCAGCGTGCTGTTTGCCATGGCATGATCTGCAATCAGTGGAAACACTGAGCGTGTGACTGCTACTGGGCTTGGACTTTAATGGCGATTGCTAATGGTGGCTCTAGGTGAAACGTTTAGGAGGAGCTAATCCGGACAAAATCGCGAAAAACTGTTCTTTTAGAGAAAGTTGCCTAAAAATGGGTAAAATCTGGTGACATTTTGGGGGGGGCATGGTCCCGTTGTACCCTCTGGCTCCGTCAGTGGGCTTCCAAATTATCGTAGTGTTTCCCGTCTCAGTGAAGCAACTGACTGTAGAGGCTTTTGTTTTTCCCATGGATGCCAGGCCGCATCACTCTTTGTAGCCAATCATGAAAGCCCATGCGCGAGATTATAGATGGGATAAGAAATATGTAAAGATGAGGGAATACATAGGTTTGCAAAACTGCCTATGTAATACCCCATCCAGCCACAATGCAGCGGTTCCATTGTCCGTCACTGATATGAACTCTGTTCAAAAACCTATCGTGAAACCCGACGGTTTTGGCCCGCTGGAGCTGTCTACACCAGTGGTGGGTACGAAGGAAAGATCGGGGGCTCAAGCCCCTCCCCTCCCGAAATGTCAGAGCGCCTGCAGTAAATGCAAAGCCGGAAGTTGTTCCGAGGCGTTGGCGGGGAGCCTCGAGTCTCATAGCCCCTCCCCCCGAACTGAAGTCCTGGATCTGCCACTGGCCCCCACAGCTGTGACTGTGTGATTATAGTTAAGGTGCAATTTGATACTTTCAGATGGTTGCAAGAAGGACATCAAGATCGAGGTCAAGATCGATCCCGATTTTAGGGAGGCAGTGCTGGATATTGACCCGGGTGCCATTCTTCTTGCAGGTAAGGCTGAAATTGTGTGTAAACACTGATAAGGTTCTACCTTCTCGGAGAAATGAACTGAGAAAACGGCCACCGGAGGCGATAATTTTAGTCGGAGGACGATGCACTTGTGGCGACGTCTCTTGAACAGCTTGACATTAGCTTCAGAGAAATAGGAATCTAGTTGATTATGATCAAAACAAGTACTGGAGCGGATGAGTCATAAGTTTAGGTTAGGTTAGGTTAGATTAGATTAGATTAGGTTAGGTTAGGTTAGGTTAGGTTAGGTTAGGTTAGGTTAGGTTTAGGTTAGCTTGGCTTAGCTTAGCTTAGCTTAGCTTAGCTTAGCTTAGGTTAGGTTAGGTTAGGTTAGGTTAGGTTAGGTTAGGTTAGGTTAGGTTAGGTTAGGTTAGGTTAGGTTAGGTTAGGTTAGGCTAGGCTAGGCTAGGCTAGGCTAGGCTAGGCTAGGCTAGGTTAGGTTAGGTTAGGTTAGGTTAGGTTAGGTTAGGTTAGGTTAGGTTAGGTTAGGTTAGGTTAGGTTAGGTTAGGTTAGGTTAGGTTAGGTTAGGTTAGGTTAGGTTAGGTTGAAGTTAGGTTAGGTTAGGTTAGGTTAGGTTAGGTTAGGTTAGGTTAGGTTAGGTTAGGTTAGGTTAGGTTAGGTTAGGTAGTCGGTGAGACCGTGAGGGGTAGGGGGTAGCAAGGTTGAAACTGCTGTTTTTCACAGGTGATGACATCAGTGAAACTTTGGAGAGCGGACCAGAGGCGGGGACTGAGTTGGGCAGCTGCTCACCAGCAGTGCAGCCGGCGGCTGCAGCTGAGCCCAGCTGCTGCAGCCGCGTCTCAGCAGCTGCTCGGCAGCTCTGCCGCCCCGACGCTCCCGGGCCCGGACCAGGTCAGAGCTGCGGGGCGTCTGCTTGGCTTTACTACGTCTAAGGTTAGGGGATTGCTAGTTTAGTGGTCACGGGAGACGATTCAGCGGGTGTTTTCGGCTTCAGTTGTACTCGTTTGGCGAATCCAGGCAGCGAGACCTCAAGAATTCGGATATCTCTGCCTGCACTCGGGAAATGAGAGAGACCTCAGGAAACTGTGGATACTTCTATCCGAACACGTCACCTCAAAGTGTGCGAGCGCTCTTCACCACCTCTTCGATATCGTTGAATGTACTGTATCACTGTTGAATCACTGTATGGGTCTTGACTTGTTCGATGTATTGAGGTACGTTACGCCTTTTTGCTCGGATCTAAGGGACTGAAACGAGCCATTGTCTACTTTTCAGAGCGTTTTAAAAGCGTCTGTCAGAGCGGATTCAGCCAACCTCCCAGGCGAGCAGACTAGTCGTCAAGGCCAGGAGCATTGACGCCTTCACGGAAGTCGGGATGATGCCGCACCCGAACCATGATCTGATCGTGTGTGAAACCTGCCTGCCCGGCTTCCACCCCCGGCACAACCCTGCGCGGCTCGGCTACGGTATTTTCAAATACCAGTTCTCCCGAGGGCGTTCTTTCCCGGTGACTGCGCGGCTTCCTCAGTCATTTCGGAACCTGAGACGCAGAATTGTAAACCATTTAAATATAGCGTCTCACACACACGCCAAACGGCACCACGACCTCCAGCTGCGTCTACAGCGGGTGGACGCTCCGGTTCTGCGGATCGCCTACTACATCCTGAAACAGCGGCTGCCGGACAGGCAGTTCGAGGACCTGGTCCAGCTCCACAGCCTGAACGGGGTGGACGTGGGGAACAACGCCCCCCGGGCCTCCCACATGGCCGGCCACCGGCGGGCGCTCCACCAGGCCCTCCGCCGCTGCATCGCCCGACACGTCGGCTCGGCGCCGTGCGTGGCGCTGCTGGCGGGCAGGGTGGCCGTGGACCGGCGCAGGGTGGAGGTGCTGGCCATCTTCACCGTCCTCCCGGAGGCAGAGCGCAGCTGCCTGCAGAGTTTGGTGGTCAGCGCCAGGGTGGAGGAGGAGGAGGGCGCCGACTGCAGGGCCCAGCGCTGGCTCCGGGAGCTCAGGCAGATCGGCGTCCACAGCACTGAGCAGCTGGCGGCTGTCAGTGTGGACCAACACTGCCCCCCGTCCGTTCCCCAGAAGCTCCTCCAGGCGATGAATGCCGCCGACACGGCTCAGGCCCTCTTCGTCCCAGCGCTGTGGCAAGGAGCTCGCCTGCCAGACTCTGCACCCAGTGAGTCTGGAACACAGCCCGACTGCTCCTGGGCAGACGAGGTGGTCAGCGAGGCCGCTCGACTGACGAAGCGCTATCTGGTGGGGGAGGGCGGGGAGGGACCCGTGGCGGCAGAGTCGGGCGACTCACCAGCAAGGACCTGGACGGACGCGGGGTTCCCTCAGCGGGCGGCTGAGGTGCTCAGAGCGTTCTCTCTCAACACGTCCGCGATGACGGAGGTCTGCCGAGACCGGCTCCTCCGAGTGAAGACAAGGCGGGACACGCAAGAACTGCAGAGGGACGTCCTCCTTCTGAAAGGTACGGCTGGAATGTCATAATTGTAATGATTTCTCCCCCAGCTTGTAAATGTAGTCTCCTTTTCACTTTTGGTCGGCTCGCCAGTGTTGTGCCTGCACAGGTTTCTTTCCATTAGAGGACTTAGCTGTCGTTGTGAGTCACGCGCTATAACAGAGGACCTCAGCCATCCACGCCAACGCCCTGTTGTTATCCCAGCGAATTCATACATATTTTTATATTCCTTTCCACGCAAATATGACGCGGAAATTTCATCCCTTTACGTTTATAACATTAAATGTTCTGTTTATGGTGGGGTTTAATTATTTTCTTTATAAGCCTGGACTTTGTGTTTGAATTTTATTATTGTTTAAGTTACATCCCACATAAACAGTAACCTTGAAGTGGATATCTTGTATGCCATGTACAGACAAGAAGGGTTAGTAAGTATGCAAATTCGTGAAATACATCTCATGTTCTCGCTGCTATAATACATTCTGTTTCCCATCTTATAAAATATAATTTCATTTGAAATTTTAGCTTGGAAAATACGTTTTCCCTAAAATAATATGCCAAACTAAAATGTTTTTTAATAGTTGAGACACGAATAATTTTTCAAGAATAGACTGTATAAGAAACTCGTCTTACAGGACCAGTGTCTCGCCAAAGGCACCCGACAGCTCATTGTAGACCGCTACCCAGGACCAGGACGTTCTATGTAAATAAACGTGGTCCCGAGTCCTTTTTCTCCACCGAGGACCAGGGCCCTCCCAGTTCTGAATAACTGACGGCCTGTTCCCAGTTTGTAAGGGCTGTTGTGCCCCTTGCTGAAGGCCGTTATAGCCCCTCACAATACATTTTGTGCAAAGTCAGAAACAACAGTGTCCAATAAAGAAAACGAGTGCCCTTCCGACAAGAAGAGCATGCCTTTCTTAGCTCTAACAGTGCCGTTTTGCCCCTTTGGTTCCCAGTACCAATTTGACAACTTTCACTGCTGCTGTCCTCTACCTGAAAATATAATTTTCGTGAGTACGGCTTGATTTCAAATCCAGAGCTCAGGTAACACCCGGTAACGTGCAGGTGTGGACAGGTCGCCCTCTTCAGAATCAGCTGCCAACCCGTGTAAAAATCCGGAAGCGCCGGAGCGTCTCTGGAAGACCGATCCCTGGACCCGAGTCCCATGTCCCACCCGCTGACCCACTGAGGTCGACTCATTACGCGTGTTGTGCTGCAAACAATACATCGACAGACAGCGTGGGTGTTTGTAAAATTCCCGTCCGTTGGACACGCACCGATGTCTGATGAGGGAAGTAACTGCATCACAATATCGGCTGGTAGCTAATTCTTCAAAGCTGAACAACTTTTTCTCTCATAGTTAAGTGCCGGCCGATCAGAGTTCTTTTGTGTTTAATTCTGAATGTATTGATAACTGCAGAAATATTCCAGTACCGATTGTATTAGCATGAAATCACGCTACAACGTCGTGCGCAAACTGAAGGGTTGAACCACGTATATTAAGTGTCGAATAATAAAAAGTGTCCTTCATAAATTTTCAAACATTTGGTTCGTTCAGCGCTTCCGTGCAACATTTTTAAATTGCAAAAACACGGTTTTAGATCGGGCGCAGTCGTCGAAAAACGAGCCTGAAGAAAGTCTTGCAGAGTTTTATTTCGTCAATCGACGGTAATAAATGCTAAGTTAGTGTGCTTTCAGAATAATGTTGACAGACCAGGGCGTTCTGACCACATATATACATTGCTCTTAATCTGGTTTTCGCGACCTTCACCCACTTAGGGGCCGTTGCGAGCCCTGTCCCCCCGCGATCAGTCCCTAACTAACGGAGACCTTGGCTGCAAAGCCCGGGGGCTGCTCGTTACGAGAGCTCGCAATGTGTGTAACCTTATGTCATCAGGTCGCGTCCACTTTTCAAGTAAGATTCGCAGGACTCCTTTCATGTTTGTTTTTTTAGAATGAGAGTTCTTATAGATAATCTGTGATAGCTGAACAGCGTTGTGCCAATTTCTCCCTCCTGCCGAACGTCAGACTTGTATATTCTCAATTTGATTCCTTCTATTCAGTTTGCTTCAATTTATTTTTTTAAAGAAAAAAATCTTACTTCGATGTTTTGATTTAAAACGTGAGTTCAGTGTCCCAAAACCTGGGGTGCTGGGTGCAGAACGACACCCAGTCAATTAGAATTTTCCACTCACTTTTATATTTTTTTGCTGAATTTTCCACTCACTTCCAACAATATTTACTACTACTATTGAATAACTATTGAACAATATTTTACTACTATTGAATTTTACTCAACAATACTTACTACAAAGCTCAGTTCCATTGCCTCCTCTACCAACGTCCACTGGAAAAAGAGAGCAGCAGAATCGACTAGAAGATCGCCAAATTAACTCGGCTCTTATGCGCTTCTTTCGCTTTTCTGAAAGAGAATCTGGCGATTTCTATTTTTCTGGTCAATTATACCTGGCATCCTTATCTCCACCGATTTCAGTGGAACAACAGAATCGAAATTCTGGCGCGGGCAAGACGCACAGTGCCCCCTCCCCTGCCCCACCGGAGAAAGTTCCAATGGGTGAACACCGCCACTAAATTCCACCACTGGGGCATTCCAGGACAAAACGACCAAAAATATTTCAATTTGACACCACCATGTCTAGAAAAAATCTGAAACTTTGTCTCCGGGGTAGTTTTGGGCCAGAAACATGCCTGTGAGAATCTTAGCCCCCTCCGACCAACGGTGACCGAGTTATAGCCCGAGGCACTTTCGGGAGGTCACGTTGTAGACTCATCTTTGATGCTTCATAACTCAACAACGCATCACCTGATTAACAAGTTTTGTATATCATTGAACTCGTCTTGAATTATAGTTTATTTTGAAAAAAGAAAATGTTAAAATTTGAAAATTTTTGACTTTTAATTTGTTTGACCTTTTCCTTTTTGACCTAGCTTGACCTTTTCCCAGTTGAAATTGCCATTTTAGACACCTCAAAAATGTTTCTTCATAAAATATCTTTCGATAGCAAAAATAAAAAAAATGCGTTCTTGCTATAAGTTCCGAATATTTAGCACCTAAGGTAGGTATGTACACGGTTTTTGACCATTGCGGTAGTACAGCCTTATGTTTAACGCCGCAAATATAGCGATTGCTTTTGTAATCGGTCGCTGGAAATCATACTCCATTGTCTTTACGAAATTTTAATCGTACAAGTATCCGAATTTATCACAATTAACACGCGCCCACCCGAGGGGGTGGGCAACCGGCCTCCTCAGGTCTCTACAGGTAGTAAAAAAATACCTTCGCGCAGCGCCACCGTACTCCATCTACCTCTAACACAACATTTTGCAACTTCTGGAAAAATAATTTAGGTCAACTGGGAGGTGGTAGGTACCGTAAATGCTGAAGGCCAGCAGGCAACTCAGTGGTGAGGGGGTGACCTGAGGTAGACGGTCGTCGTTATGCCTTGTGGGACTTTCAACTTTGTTTCCTTGATTAACACTTTATCGTGGGAGTTGCTCGTTTGGGTGGTGGGGTCAGGGTGTCCGTAAAAAGTCCCTTGATGACTCTAGTGAGACACCTACTCCTAAAACCGCCTCCTTGCCGCCCCGGTAGCTCAGTTGGTAGAGCGTTGGGCTCCGGCCCGCGGCTCAGAAGCATGCAGTGGCAGTGCATGTCCAGGCTTGGGATCGGTTCCGCTGAGACGCTCCGGCGCTCAATAGCTTACCCGACGTACAGGTCGGCTGGCAACTGACTGGTGAGAGGGTGACCTGAGCGGGGCGGCCGTCCCTGTGCTGTGTGGGACGTTAAACGTTGGCTTCTAAAATCAACCCTTCATTGTGGGAGTTGCTCGTTCGGATGGTGGGGTCGGGGTCTCCGTGACAAGTCCATTGATGACTTTAGTGAGACCCCGACTCCAACAATCGAACTGAGAACAACTTGTACAAAATGTATAAAAAAACTGAACTGGCAACAACTTGGGCAATATTTATAAACAGAAAAACTGCAGCCATTAAAAGTGATAAAAAGGGATTCCTTGTTTCGAGGGAGACGAGGGCAAATGAACTTATTAATAATGAACCTTTCAGCCTTAAACGAAAATTTACAAAAATGTCGCGACCTTATCAATAATTGAAACAAGTATAACTTATCCTACGAGCACCACGAACTCACACAATTACATCGTTCCCGGAGATAGAAAATAGTATCGATGCAAGCTGATCCAGTGCAGCACAGCATATGTTTGAGAGGATTCATGCAATGTAAACAAACGTGTCTGAAAGGCTTTCATTCCCAAAAAGTAATTTGAATCTGCTCATATATTCGACAAAATGTCCTGAAATTGTAACGCATTCGACTTGGTCGCTTGAACAGGTTGCCTCATGATATTTTTACAAGGTGATCATTTCATAGCTGACACGGATCCGAGAATCCCAGATAAATAATGACACAGTGCACTGGGAGTGATGCCGCTAAATAGCCAGTTTTAATCATTACCGAATATGTTACATACAATCGTTTGGTCGTGTCGCCTTTGAGGTTGCTCAAGGTCACAGTATTTCTTACGGGAACTAAGTGGAAACCTAAATTTTGTGGCATAATAGGTGACAGAGAAGAGCCATAGAAAGAAAAGTTCAGCACCATTGGAACACTCTTGTTGAGCCCAAACGGATTATGTATCTTATAATATTGCCTAGTCAAATGTCAAAATTAACCTGCTATGACCTAGAGCCAGGCTTAGGTCTGTATGGTAAAAAGAATATTAATCAAACTGCAGTGGCAAGTCAGACACGACAATGTAAAAATACAACCTCCATCGCAATTCTCGACAATTCTCAATTCTCGCAAGTTATCAAAATTTACCAATCGCCCCATGCATTTATAATGGAAAGATCATGACCTTTGCCCTGCTCCCGGTTATCGATATAGAAATCCTGCTACGAAAAATTATCTTGATAGGCGATCTTACTATGTAATGCGATTCTAACCACGATAGGCTAAATTTGATATGATTTATGCACCTCCCAAAGTTTGAGGTTAGGTCTCTTGACCTGGGTTGGCGGTCTGACCTGGTATGACCCAGACCTAAAATTTTGCCAGAAGCTGCAAAAATTTCGAGTTAGAGGTACATGAAGTACGGTGGCGCTGCGTGAAGGTGTTTTTTTACTACCTGTGGAAACCTGAGGAGGCCGGTTGCCCACCCCCTCGGGTGGGCGCGTGTTAATTGTGATAAATTCGGATACTTGTACGATTAAATTTTCGTAAAGACAATGGAGTATGATTTCCAGCGACCGATTACAAAAGCAATCGCTATATTTGCGGCGTTAAACATAAGGCTGTACTACCGCAATGGTCAAAAACCGTGTACATACCTACCTTAGGTGCTAAATATTCGGAACTTATAGCAAGAACGCATTTTTTTTATTTTTGCTATCGAAAGATATTTTATGAAGAAACATTTTTGAGGTGTCTAAAAGGGCAATTTCAACTGGGAAAAGGTCAAGCTAGGTCAAAAAGAAAAAGGTCATACAAATTAAAAGTCAAAAATTTTCAAATTTTAACATTTTCTTTTTTCAAAATAAACTATAATTCAAGACGAGTTCAATGATATACAAAACTTGTTAATCAGGTGATGCGTTGTTGAGTTATGAAGCATCAAAGATGAGTCTACAACGTGACCTCCCGAAAGTGCCTCGGGCTATAACTCGGTCACCGTTGGTCGGAGGGGGCTGAGATTCTCACAGGCGTGTTTCTGGCCCAAAACTACCCCGGAGACAAAGTTTCAGATTTTTTCTAGACATGGTGGTGTCAAGCCTTGGTCGATCTGTCCTGGAGTGCCCCCACTCGCAAAATTGGTGAGTGGACAATTAGACACCCTAGCCTTGCGTTGCCAAAAAATGAGCTGACCGCTTTGAAAGATACATTTCTGGAAAGCAGTTTATCTGTGCATATGATTTCTAGGCTTATGTCCTTGAAAAGTTGTTTTTGTATTTCTGGTAACGAGAATAGTGAAAAACCATTTTTGGTCATCTTGCTGTTAAAAGCAATTATCTTGAAATTTGTATGGTAAGCAGCATATTTCTTTGACATTGTATCGTAGAAAATCAACCATTTATTGCGTAGAAAATAATTTTTATCCATATTAGCCCTTGATTGCTGCGCCCACGCCGTGTGACACCCAAATCCACTCACGACACCCTACGACACCCTAGGCATAAATACGCTGATATTTAAGTTGAACTAAAAGTGTCCAGTACTTTAATACATTGAAATTCTACATTTTCATTAAATGATTTTTTTGGGCAACAAGAATGCATCCAGTTACCCTTCAAACATCGGCACTTTTTGTATGGCTGGTCTACGGCGTGGACTTACCAAAACGCCGTCTTTACATCTAGTAAATAAAAGCGGCATCTTTAGGCTTTTTGAAAGGCTGGTTTCGTATTCGTTATTGACAAAACATTGTTAGTCTTCCTCTTGGTGTGCTTTTAGTTGTATAATTTTCTAGTCTATAAGGATTTAGAAAATTAATTTAGATTAAGTTTTGAAATGCAAATTATGTTGCTCATGCGACCGGCAACTGGATTGCGATCAGAAATTTAAATTAGTAGTTGCTTCGACGCTGTCGCAACCCGCCGCGCCTGGCTGATTGTAGACGAAAGGAAGGAACAACAGAAAGGTGGCTGCAGCACGGCGCCCTTAAATACCGGGACCCTCGGGGTACATGACGTCATCAAAAAAGTTTGCGAGTGAAAATAGCTAGAGTAAATGGCGATGAGCTTTCGATTAGTTCGGCGAGAACGACGCACAAATTTCAGACTTGAAAACAGCATATTCATATGTGTCGGGAAATGCGGCAGCGGTGGAAGCGGAGGAAAAAAAAACAACGGGACAAGCAATATTGATGTGAGGGATTGTGATTTTAACTGTTTTTCAGTGTTTGGGAATTGGGTTGGAGCTAACACATGTTTTTTTACTATGTGCTTTTAATAAGGCCATCTTACACCTGTTTATCATTAGATGGGCATACCACAAGCAAATTAATCCTGAAAGTTAGGCATATGTGGCATTTCATTTGGCCAGCCTTTGAAAATTTCCTGATTTAGGTAGCTTGGTCAGCATCTTTGGCACCATCATTTGTATAGATATTTGGTTAAAGTTGTTCAAGATTTGCGCTTCTACCCTACATGGGAAACTGGATGATGCCTTCTCTGCCCACAGTATCAGTATCAAGGTTTGAAATGATATCAACACTTACCAATACTGGGAACTAAATATGAACACTGGCAGGTATGTTGCCTTTATATTTTGTATCATTGATTGCCATCTGATAGCTACCTAAATGGGGGATCATTCTTATTGCTGATTCTCGGCAAAACTTAGTAATTGCAATTGATCCTTCTGTGTACTTCCATCGCCACATTACCTCTGTTCCTGAAAGACTGCTAGCTTATGCTGCAGCCTTCTTCTGTTATGTGTATTGTACAGTTGAATTCATGAAATTCATACTCATTATCCATATGAGGCCTGTGCTTAAGTGTGACTCATGTCTTTGGAATACTGGATACATTTTGAAACCTAGCAAGCTTGAAAGCTCACACAGAATGTGTACTAAACAAGTGGAATAACTTTGCAAACTATCTTTCTGTGAATGGTTGCAGAAGCTAGATCTATATTCAGTGAGGGGCAACTTTTTTAGAATGAATGGGATTTTATACTGGAAAATGGTTGATGATAAAAACATGATTAGGCCAAATGATCTGTACTGGCCTCAGAATGAGTCTACTAGAGGTGGACCCTTCTCTGTATGCTTCTTCCCAATGATGACATTTGATGTTTAGCTTTCACATACATTTTTTTGAAAAAAGTTATCATAGGCCTCAGATTAAGAGGAGCAATAGCTGTATTAAATGACTACACAGACTGGTTCACCCCTAGGCCTAAACAGTCAATCAATCAACTATCCCTGCTGTCTTCTCCGGGCCATAATCTGCCCCTCGCCACTTGAAAAATACTGGTACTGCCCCTATTCCTCAGATTGACACATTCATACCTGAAGTGTATTTTACCTGAACTTTGATAGCCATCTACCACCAATACTGAGGTTCATATTTACCATTTTTGGCATGCAACCATTTATATCATTCTGACCATGTTTTTTTTGTTCCAGGCACTGAAAAGTATTCACTCTGTGGAGGAATAAAAAGTCAATGTCAAGCTCTGGATAAGGAAATCACGCACCAATATGGCATTACAGCCATACAGTATGCTCAAACAGGGCACATACAAGCGGATTTATCAAAGGCATAAGCCTTCTTTTGTGAGAAAAGTGGTGCACCTGAGACCTCCCGGGCGCGAGGCCCCCAAATAATGATGGGTATACCTTGGAACAACCCAATACACAGTATTAAATCATCTGCACAGCCTCTCGCCTCCTTCGTTGCTGCTGCGGTCCCTTTCCGCTGCTGTGCTGCCTCTCGCGCTGTTTCTACGGCATCCTGCCATCGCTTCAGCAGTCTCATGCCTTTTGTGCTGCGGCCCATCGCCGCTGCTGTTACGGCCTCCTTCCGCCCCTTCTACTTCAAATTCAATTATACATTTGGAGAATAAATCTGGTGTCTGTTATTGTAGGTAAGTGTGGGGATCTCCCTACCTTTAAAATTCAATCTCGTGACGTTTAATCATAGACCGAGCCCACAGGGGCGTTGCCGAGGTTTCTTCTCGTTGGAGGGGGATAGACTCAGACCGGGTGGTGCCTGCAAACGGGAGGCAAATCCCCGACCCATTCGCTGTCTTGGTGACTGCTAGCGAGACAGTTAATCGGAGCAAAAATTGGGAAACCTAAATGAATCTCCTCAGTGGTCATCAATAGAAAATCCAAAAAACATCTGTCTGGTTCTGGATTTGGGGTAGGCCCTTGGTTCACCAGTTGGCAAGACGCATTCTTCATTCTTAATACCCTGCATTTCATGCCACTACGTGTTACATGTATTTATTCCGTGTTTTCGAGCTAACTTTCCTCGTCCATATCAGGTTTCGATATTGAACTTGCGTTTAGTTTGATGGCTGGCACTCTTGTGACGTTGATGTTTGATTTAAGTTTAGTTAAAAGCGAATGTTCTTATGTGTACTGCTTAAGTTTCACATATAAATGCTGAGGAAGGAAGGGCACAGCCAGACCTTCTCAAAACTAGCCTAACAAGAAACATTTGAAACCCAAAATTGAAAACCATCTAATGACTTTTTCTGTTTGTCGCCAGGGCAGACTAAGTTGGTTAACAACGAGAAATATTACCCATCGACTCTGATGTTCCCGGAAGAGTTTCAATCGTCTTACAGGCACTACCCTTGGAAACACCCGTTAATGGATCCGTGCCTTCTGGCAAGAACACGGAGGCCTGCCAGCACAAGCCGAAGAGAAGAGACACTAGTTTGGAACGTTATCAATGTCAAAAATATGGCGGAAGATGCAGAAGAGCCCCCAGAGTTCGCAGTGGTGATTTTTAATGCGTCAGCCGGGAAAGATGGTGATTGGCCTCATAAGCGATGGTCCACTGGCGCCTTACTATTGACATCGCACGTGCTTTAAACTTCTGAAAACGGTGCAAGGGTTCAGCAACGCCACCCCGGGCTCTTATTCCGTAAATTTAGGATAGGCTGCGGTGGTGCCTAAGTTACTGCCGGCATATGGATATCGCCCACCGGTTTTACCTGGCATACGAGTTCTACCACTGCAGACCAACTAGCAAAGGAAGCGTCTACCCTATGACAGGAAACCACCGCGACAGACCTCCGGATCATCACCCAGACGGTATTCAGGGCTGCCAGGAGAAGGTGGCAGCAGCAGTGGCCGGACGGCTGGCATCGTCTCATCATACGGAACCGTCTCCTGCCCCACTCCGCGGAGACGACCGTGGCGCCGCGGTGACGGTGCATCAGCATCGGGCCGGGCATTGGGTCAGCGAAGGACGACGACGAGTCCAACCACTGGAGCTGAAGGACGCTGTGGTCACGCTACTGACGATTCTCAGTCGGCGCTACAGCGCCTTGCCAGGTGCCCGTCAGCTCCGAGCGAACAGCAGACCAGAACGATCTGTGAGCCCTAGTGTGTGCTGGCATGCATTGGCGCACGGCTCACCCCAAAGTCGGGCCTCGGAAACTGGGGACCTCTAGGCAGAGAACGTGTCGACGAGTTAGTTCGAAAAGCTGCTGAACTGTAACTTTAGTATTCTTGCAGTTTCTAAATGACGATGTTTTGTGTGATTTCACACTCACGACTGGTCAACATAAAATGAATTTAAATGTCATCGAGTGATTTCACACAGGCATGACAAATAAACAGATTGCGCCACATTTGTGTGCTTTCCAGGGTATGACGTCAGCAGCGTTTTTGTATGCACTTAACATCTTACTGCGACTTTAAGCAATCATTTTTAGCTGATTTTGACTCCTAACAAGACGGTCATTTTTGGGCGAAAGTTTGAAATACGCGTTTTAAGACTAATTTTGCTGGCCTTAGCTTCTCCAGGATCTAGTGACCTGGTTCTTGCAGTCATCACAGACTAAACCTTTTCTTCTAAGCCCTTTTCCTCTCGTCGTTTTCTTGTTATTCTAAAACAAAACCTCAGGGAGCCATCGATGCCCCGTCGGGCGAGGATTAACCTTGTTCCTACTAATGTTATACTAAACTCTTCGGGGATTAAGTCACTTGATCTGCAGTGGTGACCTGACCTAAGATGAAACTGAGCTTTCATCAACCCCTACCGGACCAAGGGCTAAATACAGCGTGTTCAAACTCCAAACCATCACCCTCCGGCAGGGGCGGAGCCAGGTCTCGGCCAAGCGGTATTCCAAGGCCGTCGGGACTCCCTGCTTGATAGGGGATGGTCAGCTGGGGGCCTCCGAGACCGAAACCAGAGATCAAGTTTGAAGGCCATACCCCATGCTCGAGGGGACCCTGAGACCAAATCTCCGGGGGGGGAGCAAAGCAATGAGCTCATGGGGCTGCCCAGTCTAAGATCGGGGCCCCTGATACCAAGCCCAAAGGGATAAGTTTGGAGGGCTCCCGCTAGAAATGTTGGAGCTCTCGCCACCAATGCTCAGTGGTCCACTGATAGCCAGGTAGATACCCCTGAGACCAAACGGGGGGGTTGATGGCCCTGATGGGCCAATGCTTATGTTTCGTTCAATAGACCAATGTTCGGGGGCCCCTCGAGGTCGATATTTGCCCCCCCCGAGATCAATGTTCAGGGCCTCGTACCGTGGCCAAATTGGTCACGGAGTCCCTCAATACCAATGCCAAATACCAAATACTCCACGAGTCCCTCAATACCAATACTCCAGCTAGGGGCCTCTGAAACCAAGCTCGGGTGCTCCTGAAACCAAGTTCGGGAGTCCCCCATCCCCTCCCCAGGGAAATTTGTGTGCCCGCACCCCTGCATATCACATTTTCACCTTTTTCCGATCTGACCGTGGGCTCCACAATGAATGTTTACCCATCCCCTCCTTGCTCACTAACTGCTCTGTAGCATCTTGATCTGGACTTGAAGTGTGGGAATTCAGCGTCTTTATTTCCCTCATCTGCTTATTTGTCTCCGAAAGGGGGAAATCACTGCTGTGATGAGTTCTGTGGTAATCAGGGTAGCTACTGCCAGTGCATTGTTTGTCTGCGAATGAAAATTTGCGAGAAATCTTATTTTCTTACAAAAAACACAGTGCAAGCAAATTCAATAGTCTCTGGAATTCAAAACTGCATCTTTACACCGGTGCCCTGAGGGTCCCTGTCCGATACATTGCGCATGCGCGATCTTCCTGGTCCCTTGGGTGATTTCCTTTATTCGTACCTTTACATACCAAATGTATGGGATATGAATATGACTCAGACGACACTTTTCCGCCCAAAAAAACTGTAATTAAGCTAAAATATAAGAATAAAGTTAAGAACTAGAGGAAAGGCTCGATGAAAATAATTTGTATCACTTATAATATCTTCGCTTCCTTCATTACAGAAGCTTCAACTCGATATGGCAGCATATCAAATACTTTCTATAGTTCTTGATAAGCTCCAGATCTCAAATATCGCTAGCTGCTGATTTTGCTCGCCACAGAGCGTCAGCGCCATGACACCCCCGAGGGTCCCGGTATTTAAGGGCGCCGGCTGCAGCAGCTTTGATTAATATTCATAGAAAGCAGCATACTCATATGAAGGTGAGTATATATGTGAAGAGAAGCAGGGGAATTGACAGGTAAAGAAAAGAACCTTTTAGCAAGAGTCTGGAAGAGTTTATTGCCATAATAGAAAGTTTGTAGTTTCGTCTGGTTAGTTAAGTGTAAACCAAGGCTCTACTGGGCCCTAGCATAGGTGTATGCGAGGTGCAGTGATTGAGGCCAGGAGTGGCCTCCAAAATTCCGATAGCTATAGGTATAGGTATAGGAGGGGCGTTGTCCCGGACAGAAAAACTATACAGTGTATGCGTAGATAATTAATTTTGGAACTAGGTATTGCATGAAAAAATCCCTTTTCATTTTTCACCACCTGCCGATCTCGGAGGCCCCTCTGCAGAGTTGTCTAAGGGGGCCCCGATATTTCGTCTCAGGGGCCCTTAAAAGCTGGTCGTGTGGGAGAGGAGGGGCACAAGAGTTGGTCTAGGGAAGCCCCCAAGAGTTTTAGTGGCTCCCAGAGTTCTTTCCCCCAAAGGTTGGTCTCAGAGGCCCCCAAAAAGTTTTTTATTTGTGGAAATTCACCAACTCCTTAAAAAAATTGGAGACTGCATCAGGGGGTTTCAGCTGGTAAAGATTTACCTGCTTAACCCAAATTTCTCAAATGGGAATGGTCAAACAATGCTGTTTGGGGATGATTTAAAAATATTTACTTTGAGAAAATTAAAGGAAATATCCATCCTTCAGTTCAAACAAGGGCTCTGAGAGTTTACCACCTCAGTACAAAATTTGAAAATTTTTACTCCGCCATACATTTTGTGAGGAATTTTCCACTCACTCGCCATACATTCCGAGCTGAATTTTCCACTCGACACCCTAGCGCAAAACCTATTTTGGGTCACTGCGTGAGTTCCATTCAAGAAATTCCATATTTGTTCGCAGACTTGTTAAGTTGCGACTCAGAGTCAGGGTCTACTCTGAGTCCACTCAAGTTTTGTTTGAGCCAGAATTGAGTCGACTCCCTTCTGGATTTGGGTTGAACCAGAGTCGAATCAATTGCTCGACCAGTTGTAGTCCGAATTGGAGTAAGCCCCAAGCCGTGAGTCAGAATCGAGTGGAGTCGGCACTCATAAACGCTTATATGATAAACAACAAATGACGCTTGTATGGCTGACATTTTAGAAATTTTCAGAATTAATCGTTTTTAAGGATTTCATATTGTTATTTGGCGATCATAGGGAATTTAGTAATTTGATATTCGCACTGGATCCATGCCGGGTACAGTCATGAAACAAACAGGAGCCATTTAAAATATACAGTTTCACAAAACCCACTTATTTGTTTGTTATCTTGACAATTGTATGTAAAATCATACAGCTAAATTTGCGATTTGACCCAAAGTCAAACTATTTCAGCGTTGAAGGTGCACACCATACAAAGCCTAAGCTCATACCATAATTCACTCCTGGGAAACCACGTACTTATTTTCGATTTTCTTCCTTCGTTTGACTGAAAACTTTAAACAACTAAGTGACATAACCGACAGATAAAGGATACCGATTAATCAAATTTTGCGCATAGGTCCTCAGATGGGTCAACACAGATCACTAAAAGCCTCAGCTGGTTATTTCAAAGCACGATCTGTCATGGTTGCCGGAAATCCCGTTAGGTATAAATACTGGCTATACACGAAAAATAAAAATTAAATCCTTCCTCGGGCATTGTTTAAACAATTTCAAGCTATTAAACTGGCAGTCAAATATACATTAAGCCTCTCACAAATAACAAATAACCGGCTCTCTGAAAAATATGATAATGATGCATCTTATCATTTATCATATTATCAGAGCGCGCCACGCCAGTCGCCAGCCGTCATGGTGCGCTGCAAAAGTACTGTTTATCTAGGCTTCGGTACCCTAAGGGCAAGATTACATTACTTAAGCCTGAGGGTACTCAAAAAATTTTGTGAAATATTCATGCCTATATGCTCTGGCACAGTCCGACTAACGAAGATAATTTTGAAATCAAATTTGGTGTGGAAATCGTGACGTCACATTTCGTCATTATTTTGTTCCCGCCGAGAAGGTCCAGGGAGGTGCCGCAAAAATTTAGTCGAAAAAGTTATGTGGAATAGCCACGTCTATATGCTTTAGCACAGTCCGGCTGACGAATATAAAATTCGGGAGGAAGTTTGTCGTCGAGATTGTGACGTCATCTTTCGTAGTTTTTTGCGTTCGCGAAAAGGTCCGAGGTGGTGACGCCAAAAGGAGGTCAAAAGCATTCTGCGCAATATCCACGTTTATATGTTCTTGCACAGCCCGGCTGACGGAGATGAGTTTCGAAGCTAAATTTCGTGTCGAAATCGTTACGTCACACATCGTCATTTTTATTGCTCTCGCCGAGAAGGGTGGGTGGTGCGCAAAAATGAGGTCAAAACCATTTTGTGCAATATCCACATCTATATGTTCTGGCACAATAATAATTATTGGGGCTTATCGACGCACCAACTGCCAGGGTCATATGGCGTCGCCAACTCTTTCCCTGTTGGAAGGGTTTCTCGGGAGCCAGCTTGCTCCTTGTTCAGGGGAAGCCGCCGGGCCTTGAACCCGGGTCGGCTGCGTGGAAGCCAGCTACGCTGACCACTCCACTACCGCGCCCCCTAGCCGCTTGCGGCGGCTTGCGAGATGTCGGGTTCGTGCCCTTGTAATTTTTTAACATTCATCACGTGGCATGCTCTGCCAGATCGAAAGGAATTCTTTCATGGTTTGAAATAAGTAAGCCCCGTTACTTTGAACCTGAAATCTTGCGGAAATTTTGTACCTAAAGCTTCGGGTGAAATTAAATGTATCGATAGTGGTTTCTCGACACGCTCTACAAAACTGCAATCCCAGTTCAAAACCCATGATAAAAGTGAGACACTTCCTTGAAACAAATATTCCGAGCTCACGGTCACTGCAGTCCCCGCATCCACTTCGGCTCACACCCCGGCTATTTAACTAATATCTACACGAAGTGGCTTCGCGGACTGACCGGAAGTAGACTCCGTCTGGTGCTTCAGCTCATTCCTCGGCTGAACTGTTCTCTTCTTTCCCAGCTGGTACGTCGAACAGCTCCTCTTCATCACGGTCCACAAAAGCTCCTCCAGAACGGCACGCCTTCCATCCGTGCCCTATCTCAACGCACTGAAAACAGCGACCAGTATTGGCCAAGCCGTTAGCCTGTAGATGCCGCCGACTTCGGCACCGACAGCAAGCTTCAAACGATGACGGTCCCGTCCACCGCGTGATGGTCCTCTTCGCTAACCCCCGCTGCATGGATGACGGGTTGACCGGCCTCCTGCCCTCCGGCGGTGACAGCTGACTCCGCGCTCGCAGCGGTGGCTGAGCTCGGCAGCTTGGGCTTCAGCTGCCTCACTAGACAGTCACGGTCGCAGCAGAGGACGGCCTCAACCTGTCCTTGCTGAGAGGGTTCGCCTGTAAAGTTGTATTTTTGTCACCATAGAAGAGTCGGTCACGCGCCATTTCGTCCATCACTGCACCAAATGCGCGTGGTTTGGCAAGCTTCCTTAAACTGGCGACAAAATTCGCAATAGTCTGGCGCGTCTCTTGGCGACACGAGTTAAAACGAAAACGAGCGACCATCACTGATTTGGACTCGTAATGCTCCACCAGAGCTTGTAAGCTCCACCGGATTAAGCTAACCCAATCGTGCTGTCGCTGGTACAGCATTAGCGCTGGCGCACACAAGTCGTCCAGCAGTGCAAAAGTATCGGCACTCAAAAATACGGCTCGCTTCAACTTCGGTTCGCGACACTATTAGCGATAAAGCATTGCTCCAGCCACTAGTGTAGGCACCAAAGCCCTCTCCGCAGGCGTCAAAAGCCCATGCACGCCCACCAAGGGGCGCCCCCGCCCCGGTGAGTTCACCTGAACGCCACTGTAACAGCACGTCCCCGTCACTAGAGCTCTCTATTTCGACTGATGTATTAGTGACCAGCGGCAACCTGGGTCAGAAGCAGCCAATCACAGAGCGACCTGTACTGACGTCACCGGCCAGCGCACAGTGGGGCAGTCCAGGGCTGGATGCAGCTCACAGGCGCACAGTGGGGCAGTCCAGGGCTGGATGCAGCTCACAGGCGCACAGTGGGGCAGTCCAGGGCTGAATGCAGCTCACAGGCGCACAGTGGGGCAGTCCAGGGCTGGATGCAGCTCACAGGCGCACAGTGGGGCAGTCCAGGGCTGGATGCAGCTCACAGGCGCACAGTGGGGCAGTCCAGGGCTGGATGCAGCTCACAGGCATCAGTGGGGCAGTCCAGGGCTGGATGCGGCTCACAGGCAGTGCAGTAGAGTGCGGGGCGAACTGAGGCGGAGTTCCCGCGAACAATAGCCAAAGAACACCGCCGCAGCAGCCGGCCAGTTTCGCGGCGGTTACCAGAGAACCCCGCTCATGGATGAAGATCCTGGTGGTCAGGCCGCACCAACTGGTTCAAATGTATCTGGTTGAAACTGGAATCGTTGCATAATCCAAGCTCTACTGGAATCGTTGGGGCTGGGGTGGCCTAGTGGCTTCGTTGCCAGTCTTCGGATCAGATAGCATGGATTAACGTGGGTTCAATCCCCACGGCGGGAAACCGCCTTCCGTGTCCGATCTGACCCGGTGGAGAGGATCCTTAAACACCCACGTCAATACTCCCTGTAATTGGGAAGTATGCCTGTGGAGAGTGGCCCTAATAAAATAAGCTGCGGCTATGTTTCCTTTTCCTTTCTTTGGCTTCCACTGCCACGCCTGCTGCTGATGCTGTTTGGCCGATGTTTGTTACAGCATACGTGATGGCAACCGACTATTACATGTGAAGTCTCTGTGATTCGCTGTGTCAGATCCTGTCCTGGGTCTGTTTGTTGTTATGTCTTTTGTGGTTTGGAAGCTGTACGACCCGTGCTTGTGTGATCGCCACCAGCCCCTGCTCTTTCCATTAAATGTTTGTCTTGCTATATTATACTTCACTGCATACGGCATTGAATCGCACGCCTGTATGTTCCCACTCATCCCACTCAGTATGTTTGGTCCCGGTTTTAGCTTGGTTCATCCCACTCAGTATGTTTGGTCCCGGTTTTAGCTTGGTTCATCCCACTCAGTATGTGTTAGGTCGTGGTTCATCCCATTCTGCCGTTGTTCAAGTGATGCTGGGTCTCAGAGAATACCTAAAACCATGAATCACTTATCTTACCGTCCATGTATCCCGACTTCTAAAATTTCAAGCGTGGATTTACCGGCTGAAATGACCTCGCCAGATGCAGGGTTGCGGACCCGCGCTCGGGCTGTGCTCGACGTCTGCGAGGTGCTGGCCGGGGGAGCAGAGCGCTGGAGGACCCGCAGACTCTGCCCTGGCAGCGCCATGCTGCCTACGAAGGCATGCTGCGACGCCTTCAGTGCATGGAGGACGCCATGCGGCAGCCACTGATGGCGAGGAGGCCGCGCCTCCAACTGGACGGTACTGACGGGGACGTGGCAGACGCAGCAGCGGTCATCACCCACTGGCCAAGCCTCTCTCAAAGTCTTCTCACCGATGAACAGGTGGGACAACATTATAAGCATCATGACCTGCATGAAACACAACAGTGTCGTGTGCTTCTTACCCAGTGCTGCTGCATATTTCATGCGTTGAGCTTTGAATTTTGGGGTACCAGTACTCTAGTTGTATCGTCGGCGAGAATATATAAGTATAAAAATATTTCCTGAAGTTTTCTGCGGTCCCCAGGGAAATTTACTACCAGTTCTCTGGCAGAAATTCACAGGTAACAGTATCAAATACTTCGTTTAAAAACAAAAACAAGAAGATGCTCCGCTTCCTATGCAATTGGTTACTACGTCATTTAGACGATCACTTGGTATATTGGAAATGTTTTTTTTGTACTGTTCAATGTGTTTTTCACCTACTTTCGTAGCCTTCGAGGTATTTTTCGCCTCAGGTGCTGGCACCGCGTTGTTGCCGCAGCCACGTCAGCAAATGTGGCTTACTAAAAACGTGCAGGTCTCCCGGCCGACCGCCCGAATGCTCCCATTGGCCGCCTCGTGTGTCACGTGTCAATGTGTACCGGCAGGTGGGCGACATCTGTACCTTCGTACACCACGCCAGGTCGCAGGCCGCCAGGTGGCAGCGCGGCTCCGACGGCCGGGGATCGAGTACCAACCCACACCTCACGCCGGGAATGGAGGCAATCCGCACCGTGGCTGATTTGGCCGGTCTGCGGTGGCAGAAGCCGGCTGAGGCGCTGGTGGAAGAGATGCGGGGGGCCGGGGAGCTGCTGCACCAGATGGGGCTCATACCACACGCCCCCGGCAGGGCCACGTACGCCGAGGGCGTCAGCTTCGTGCGCGGGCAGCCGAGCGGCGCCTCCAACCAGCAGCTGCTGCGGGCCATGTGGAGGGCGGCCGGAGGCCAGAGCCGGCCGGCAGCTGCCGGAGCTGCTGCAGCTGCCGGGCGCCGGGCGCAGCTGCGGCTGTTTGTGGACCTGGTGCTCCGGCTCTGGCTGCTCTGGCCCGCCCAGGGCGTCGTCAGTAGCATGGCCTCGGTGGTGAGGGAGAGCTTCGCCAGTGGCCGGGACCTGGACCCCGACAGCGCGGCGCAGGAGGTGTCCGTCCGGTGGAACGGACCGGAGCTGGGGTGCGCCGACGCGCTCATCGCGGAGGCGCGGGAGATAGCGGCGGTGCAAGATGTCCGCTCCCCGGGCGCCGCCGAAGCGACACCTGGCGTCGAACCGGCCACGTGCCCGCGCTCCCTGCTCTGGGATTACCAGTAGAGGACAGGCTACTGCTCATCTGATCTCGGACCAGGGAACTGTGCCGACTCGCCCGGCGCTCTGGGGCTTAGCTGACGGAGAACTGGCTTCTTGGCGAGCTGGGAGTTCTCTCCGGTTATGCTCCAGGCAGCTGCCTCCTGTGAGTTTGCTGATTAACGCCGAAGGTGTTGTCTGGAGTTGTTACTTAGGGTAAGACGCGTCTGTGAGACTGCCCGGACGGGTGACCTGGAGACCGGCTGCTGCCTGACGCCGTCCTAAGTGTTCGCTGCAGTCGAGTAGCTTTGTGTAACGGGTCTTTCATTGTTGTGGCATGTGACGCCAGATTCCTGTGCTGCGGCGTGAAGTAGGAGCTGCAGCACTCGCGGCGCGCCGTCATTCCGTCGTGCCATGCAGTGTCGCGTCACTTTGTAGTGTTGTGTCTTTGTTACTCGGGTACCCGTTGGCGATATGAAGTGTGGCGGGAAGTGCGTGTTTACATCTGCTCGATCTTGGGCCGCTACAACTAGACATGGGGGAGCCTGTGTACGACGACCCTGCATGTACCGAGCCAGCCCGATAACGCCGAGTCAGGGTAATCCCCCTGCCTGTGCAGTCGCACCTGGGCGGGTCCAAACAGTGCCGGCGCCGCCGGGAATACATCGCGTCCGCGCCAGCCGTATATTTCCGTCCACTAATAGATGTCTAGGGCGTTATCGGTACCACCCACAGGTAATTTTTACCTATTTTTTTAGCTTTATATTCCGGGTGGGAGGGCCGGTATCGACCCGACATCTATCCACAGCAACTGGGACCACAAGTACTCATCACTGTACCTGGATGGCACTACGGTCGCAGCGGCCGGTATCTTGACATATTCAACGCACTCAGATCACGGATCCTGGACTTCGCCGAACGCTGGTCGATCCGACAGCATCAACCAATCAAAACGGTCGGTGAGAGCGGCCTCCCGGCGATGTCGCCCAATCAGACCGCGCGGCCACAGCCGGACCACCAATCAGAGGTCTCGGTAACCACACAACGACCAATCACGATCGTCCGGCTGTGTCTCTTCAGCCGGCGCGGCCCAATCAGCAGCACGCTATAAAGAATCCTCTAAAATACACCCTCATTGACGACTAACTCTGAGTAAGCCTTATCACCTCAACCACACTATATACAATCGAAACAATAACCCCATCCGCGGCAGCTTCTCTGCTGAACCGAGTCCCCAGCCCTCCTCACTGAACAGCTGTTACACCGATCTGTAGCGAGCCTGGCCTGGCCGTCACCCAATTTGGCGGCTAATTTCCTGTCATATTCAATATACCCTAATTATGAATCTAATGGTCTGGAATAATGACAGTGCGCCCAAACTGGACGAAACCAATGGAATTCCGGGCACATGTGACTGTTTTCGATGCGATTTTGAAACAGAGGCCAGAAGAGTCGGCCAGTGCTCTGACTGGGTCACGGCCGGGTGCAGGAGCACCCCTCCCTCTCCTCGCGGTGCGACGCCTACGCCTGTAGCTCCAGACAGAGACCCAGCTTGTGGCCGCCGGCGTTGAAGTTCTTGGCGTCGATCATAGAAGAGAGCGTCACCGTCACACCTGGCGACAGAGGAACACAGACAGTCACGGCCCGGAACACACCCAGGTACAACCACGGAACACACCCAGGTACAACCGCGGAACACACTCAGGTACAACCACGGAACACACCCGGGTACAACCACGGAACACACCCAGGTAAAATCCCGGAACACGCCCAGGTACAACCGCGGAACACACCCGGGTACAACCACGGAACACACCCAGGTAAAACCACGGAACACACCCAGGTACAACCACGGAACACACCCAGGTACAACCACGGAACACACCCGGGTACAATCACGAAACACACCCAGGTACAACCGCGGAACACACCCAGGTAGAATCCCAGAACACGCCCAGGTAAAACCGAGGAACCGCAGTAATGAATTGCCGGAAGGACGTGTTGTTATACCCACTAACGGCTTGTATGTACCAAGGATGTGTCATTCAATCGAAAGTGTTTTTTTCCGAATTACATAACTGCGGCGTTCCAGTCCCGTCAGTCCCTGTACAGTTTCGCTGGTCACAACACACTCCTGCACCCTCCGGGCCCGGTACAGTGCGGGACAGCTCCTGCAAGGCCCCAGTACAGGACAGTCTCTTTACAGTTCCGGTCCCCGTACAGTCCCTTCACGGTCCCGGTATATTACGGTACAGTCCCTCCATGGTCCCGGTGCAGTCTCTTCACGGTACAATACGTTACAGTCCCTTCAGTTCCCGGGGCAGACCTGACCGGGTCCACAGTAGCCGCGCAGCAGTTCTCACCGTCGCGGATGCGCTGTTGGTATCCCAGTCCGACCTCCGAACTGTTGTTCACTTTGGCGCGGAAACTGGTATCCTTGTCGACGCAGAATTTGGCGCCAAGCGCGAACCTGCCGAGAAACACCACAGTTAGCGCACGAAACTGGTAAGTTGCCGTGCAGAATTTGGCGCCAGCACAAACCAGCCGAGAAACGCCACAGTTAGCGCGCGAAACTGTTACGTATGTCGGCCCAGCAAGGGAGAAGGGGCCGGCGGGAGGGGAGGGGGTGTGGTCGTGACTGGAGGAGGCTGTTTCCCCAAACCCCCTCTCCAGTCCCCGGACCGAAGTTACCCGGCCCAGTAATCCCATCCGCTTGCCTGGGTTCCGTCTCGTCGGAACAAGTAAATAAACGGCCGTCGAGCGCGGGTACCCGGTAGCGGCCCCTCCCCCCCCCCCCCCTCCCCCAAAATTTTTGGTTTTTAACCCTTTTAACTGTAACAGAAAAGAAAGTTATTTTAAAACTTGAATTGTCTCCGTTCCACTCGGCGGGGCCGTGGTAAGTAGTGAGCTACCCAGGTAAGACTCGCCTCTCCTCTCTGGCACCCCACTCCCTGGCCTGACCAGTTGTGACTATTTTGACCAGTGATGACGTCACGGCGGCCGCCGGAGGTCCTGAGCGGGACAACAGCGACGTATACACTGGGCAGTAGCCCACGCAGCCCTCCAAACCCTCAAATACAACCAACGATATTCGAGCTGGACAACACGGGATTTGAACGGTGGGGATATTTCAGCGCGACAAAGTCGTCTCTAATTCCCGGTGCCAGTTGTTTTTGGCACCACAGCAGCCGGCCGCCACGTGACGAGCTGCCAGCTGCCGCCTCGGCTCAGCTGACCCAGCTGGTGTGGCCGTCACGTGTGTATCTCGGGCGTGACAGATCAGTGCTAAATTCAACGTCGCCGTAGGGGTTCCAACGCCGGCTGACGGATCAAAAGGGCACAACATGACAACGTTTCTAAGGTTTCCGGCATGAATCGCGATTGTAAGTGATCGTTTTAAACGAGAAGGAATGCCAGAAGACGACATCCTCACCCACACAGAAGGACCGAGAAGGACGCCGATGCCGACACAGTTTCCCCGCCTCCCGGCCGACCATGCGGTCCCGTGCTCAGGTAACCGTGACGCTTATCCCGCATCTCCGGTGAAAGCCTAGTTAGCGGGGCAGTGTAGGACCGGTCCGGTCCGGTGTCCGGAGCCGTCGATTCACCACAGCGTCGCCAGCCGGGACGTGGCACACAGAGCACAGCTGACGTCAGCACACAGAGCACAGCTGACGTCACTCAGCCAGCCGGGGCGTGGTACACAGAGCACAGCTGACGTCATTCAGCCAGCCGGAAGGTGGCACACAGAGGTGGCGTTGGAGCCGGCGGTCCAGCCAGGGCTCACTTGGTGGCGTTGGAGCCGGCGGTCCAGCCGACGTCTACGGCGGCCTCCAGGTCGGGCGAGACTTTGCTGTGGACGCTGCCGCAGAACTGCTGACCGTCCATCACGGCCGTGTGCACCGTCATGTCCTTGGCCGCGTAGCCCAGCGCGAAGTTGCTCTTGGTCAGCTTGGACTTCTGCGTGTCGAACGACATCTGGTATCCGGCCAGCCAGCCCTGCGGCAGCAGAGACAGGTCCTCAGAACACAGGACAAGGCAGAGGGGTCCTCAGAACACAGAATTGTCCTCCAGCAGCAGAGGGAGGTCCTCAGAACACAGAACTGTCCTCCGGCAGCAAAGGGAGGTTCTCAGAACAAAGGACAAGGCAGAGGGGTCCTCAGAACACAGAACTGTCCTCCAGCAGCAGAGGGAGCTCCTCAGAACAAAGGACATGGCAGAGGGGTCCTCAGAACACAGAACAGCAAAGGGGTCCTCAGAACACAAAATAGCAAAGGGGTCCTCAGAACACTGAATAGCAAAGGGGTCCTCAGAACACAGAATAGCAAAGGGGTCCTCAGAACACGCTACAGACCAATCTACAGCCCAGTGTGGCGGGCCGTACAGCTGACCACAGTGCAGTACCTGGTATCCGGCGACCACGGCTCCCTGCACCACCGGGCCGGCCGGGTCCAGGTTCATGTCCGCGTTGATGGTGGCCGTGTCATGTTTGTACGTTGCCTTGGCAACCGCTGACTTCTTACTGCACAAAAACACGGATAGTTCGTTTAGACTTAAATCATTTCCGCTATAATCACAGAGCTGGAAAAACGCTCGACAAGTAGGCTTGCTAATGTATGCGGTTCTTAATATAAACCTAGTCTCAGTCTTAGTAGGTTGAACGATATTATCCTCCATCGTGGAAAAGGTGGAAGCAAGTTTTGATTATTTATGTTTCAGACACAGCCGTTTACAAAAATTTCAAGACACAGATAAAAGCAGAAACAATGAACAAATAAAAATTATGAGATAAATTTCAACAGACCTGTCTGCCTAGGCTGCTGAATTTTAGTAATAACATTGTCTGATTACACATATTAGTGCATTAAAATCCATCCGGCTTTTACAAATTGTTCATGCTTGTGCCTGTTTCTTGTTAGTATTTTGAAAAGGGATTGTGTCCGAAGCATTACAGATCACAACTGTCTATTTTCACGATCGACGATGCCTCCACTCCGCCTGCTGTGTAAATCACAGTTTAAGTGTTTCCCGCAGCGGCACTTCTCAACACTACGGACTCAGTCCCCTTCAGCCAGAACTCATAACTCCCCAGAAACGCTCCCTCACAAACTCCCCAGAAGCTCGCTCTGGCAAGGAGAGCTGAACAGGTGAACAACCTTACCCGGTCTGAGGTGCCAGGCTGGTGTCCAGGGTCAGCTTCAGACCCTTGCAGAGCGAGTCTTCCACTGTGATGTCGGTGCAGAGAGTGTTGTCTGTGTTCCACTTCTCCGTCAATGTCAGGCCTGGGCAGAACACACGCAATCAGGCCTGAGCAGAACACCACAATCAGGCCTGGGCAGAGACACACAATCAGGCCTGGGCAGAGCACACACAATCAGGCCTGGGCAGAGCACACACAATCAGGCCTGGGCAGAGCACACACAATCAGGCCTGGGCAGAGCACACACAATCAGGCCTGGGCAGAGCACACACAATCAGGCCTGGGCAGAGCACACACAATCAGGCCTGGGCAGAGCACACACAATCAGGCCTGGGCAGAGCACACACAATCAGGCCTGGGCAGAGCACACACAATCAGGCCTGGGCAGAGCACACACAATCAGGCCTGGGCAGAGCACACACAATCAGGCCTGGGCAGAGCACACACAATCAGGCCTGGGCAGAGCACACACAATCAGGCCTGGGCAGAGCACACACAATCAGGCCTGGGCAGAGCACACACAATCAGGCCTGGGCAGAGCACACACAATCAGGCCTGGGCAGAGCACACACAATCAGGCCTGGGCAGAGCACACACAATCAGGCCTAAATTCATACTGAATAAAATGAAAGAGAACTTCTAACCTAATCGTTTCACTTCCCATTTCTTCAACTGACATGGCAATTAGGGCTGTTCCAACTCCCTAAATGGAAAAAAAGTTCAGGTGAGGCTGTCAGACTTGTCAGAAAAAGCGAAGTAGTTGACTACAAAACAGCCAAATTATATTTTCGTCGCATTCAATGTAATTCAAGATCAATATTCCGAAACAAAAGCCTTTCCTGCACTTTCCTGAAACCCTGGCCATTTTGGGATATTTTTCAATCAGTTTTTATTTCATTTTTACATAATAGCAGGAAAGCACGCAGTCGCCCGCCCCGTTTTGTAGTGTTTTGTTGTGCTGTGTAACACTTTACTGGCACTAAATGATGAAATGAAGTATGCTGGTGCAAGTACCATGAGAATAAATAAATTTAACATCTGTAGTTTAATGAGGTGCTTTCAAAGAGACAGGCGGGCCAGGGATGTATTATGTTCTCACAACAATACAGTTTCCTTTCACACCACACACACAAAGTATAATGCCAACATTGAGCCTGAAGGCAAACATTCGGCATATTTCAGTCGATGCAAACAAATTCCACAATCAATGAGGCCACTTTATTGGATTTGAACTGAACCATCAGCCAGGCAGAGTATTATACCGCAGAACCCCCGGTACAATGTTTCGTGTCCGTTGGAGCTTCCATTTTGGGGCTTGTTCCAGCGCCTCCTTACAAAAAAAGATGAGAGTAGCTTAGAGTAAGTCGGAGCAGGCGCAAAAACCAGTGTCCGCTGGAAAAATTTGGGATGAGATATCAGCTGATAGCGCCTGATCAGCGCCAATATAGCGGGCGTGGCAAAGCTAAGAAACTAATCGAATTCGATTAAGGCCTCTGATGTTCATTTAATGTACTTTTGTGAAAGTGGTATGCAGAAAAACAACGGAATCAAAACCTTTAGCTTCCCACAAACATCGTTTCTCTCTGTAAAACAACTTATCTTAGTTTCTCAATTGAAATTCGTGCATCAAAATTGAGCCTCCTCCAATCTCCTCTGAAAAACCACCTTTTGTTTGAGAGGAGGTTGGATTAGATTCCAGATGAGCTTCGATGAGCTTTGAGGAATTTTAAGGAGGCGCTGGACCGGGCGAGAGCAAGTTGAAGAAGCTTTGAGGAGGTTAGATCAGGTTTAAGGAGGCGCTGGAACAGGCCCTTAGAGAGTAACCACCTAGTTTCATCAGCATACATACAGCAATTTATGTAAATGTCATACTTCATATATACTTACTATATTTTTACTTTATATACACTTACTATATTTTTAATTCATATATACTTAGTATATATTATTATATATTTACGATATATTTACGTACACAGTGCACAGTATAGTGCATGTATACCCCTTTGGACGTAATGACTGGCGACGGCCGTTCGGTGACGGCAGGGACCCGCGCAGGGCTGAAACAGGGCCGCCGCCCGCTCCATACACACGATAATAAACTGCAAACGGCGAATTCTGGGACAAATAGCATATAAACCTGAGCTTTTTGGCATACTCTTATCACATTCCTATCTCAGTTTAAACCGGCTTTTATGAACCCAGATTCTATTCCTGTTTGCAACTTACCATAATCCTTGCACTTGTACTTGGTCTCCAGGTTTCCCAGCACCTTGGAGGAGGCCAGGTTCTGTGTGAAGGCCGAGGTGAAAGCCACGCCGGTGGAGGAGGTCGTCTTCGCCTCCAGCTTCACCAGGCCAAAGTGGAAACCCTTTCCGAACACATCCCGCGCGGACTTTCCCAGGTCGCTGTAGGTGGGAGGCGCCATGGTCTGCGGGTAGTGGGGGGGAGGGTTAACACGTCCACACGTCTGCATAGGGAGATCTCTACCTTCCAAATTTAAAGATAAAAGATGTTGCCTCACCGTTTCCGTCCTAGTTTCTAGAAATTATCCAGAAGACAACCCTCTCTTTAGTCACTGTACCTCCCCGGTTGCACTTCCCACGAGTTTTCGCCAGAACCTTTTTTGAAGGGAAAGTGCTGTTCAATATACCTTTCACAGCAAGCAAGAGGAGAGCTTTAACTTTCAGTCCATTACAAATACCTAAAAAGTTCAAGAGAAAATAACCATTGATTGAATAGAAGCAACTAATTAGACACTTTGATCCAATTAACTTGTCTAAAAATAATTGTATGCTCTTAAATATTTTTGAACATTTTTGTCCCAGTTGTTGCAACTCGGTTATTCGAGTCAAAGCCTCACTAAAGTTATCAGTAGACTTGTCACGGAAACCCTCACCCCACCATCAAAACAAGCAAATCCTGTGATGAACGGTCAATTCAAAAGCCTATGTTTAGCATCCCACACAGCACAGGGCGGTCACACTGCTCAGGTCACCCCTCACCAGTCAGTTGCCAGCCGACCTACATCGGGTACAGAGGCGCCGGAGCATCTCAGGGGCCGATCCCAAGCCTGGACAACGTGCACATGCACTGCCTCTGCATGTTCCTGAGCAGCGGGCCAGAGCCCAACACTACCGCGGCGAAATATTAACGTTAAAATAACAGGTGTCAATATGTTTCAGCAGTGCAACTTGAACCTGGAACTAGGCATAATTCCACTGGATTAATGAGCTAATTTTGAGTGAAAACTGCAAATTGTTATGAAATTCTGAACAGTTTAACTTTGCAGATCAGTGTGTTTAAAATGTATCACATTTCTACATCTTTTATGAAACTGAGCCTTTGAGCGCAAACTCAATATCAAATGGTATGAATCCTCAATCAAAACCACCACACCCAGCCACTTCTCACTCCAGTGACTGGTCCAATTGTTCACAAATGTGGGACAGTTGCAAACAACTGACCAAAACAAAAAGACCAAATCTAGTTTGAAACATTTAACCTATCAGTTTTTCACTTTAAGAACACATTTCTTTTCTTAAATTGAACATTTTTTCTAACATATTTCACTGCTAATTTTGATGATGAATCATTTCTACAGAAAACATTTTGTGCAAGAGAAAGACCTCTTTACAAATGACCAAAATATATGTTTCAAATTTCAATTTATTTCTTAAACAGTTATAATTAAAATTGCCACCAATTGAGCTTGAGAATGCCATTTTTGGCCTATTTTAAGCAGTATCAGTTTTTAAGCCTCCTGAAAAGCAAATATGTTTGCATTTTCCATATATGCAGCATTTCATATAGTTATCCTCTCTTCTGATGCTGTGATGCTACTACTCAATACATAGGAGGAGGCAGTTGAGAATACATTTTACATTTGGATTTCACTCTGACACATGCTTTCTTTTCCAGAATAAGACAATAAAAAATTTTGTAACTAAATTTCCTGGCACCTTCAGCAATGGTAAGCTAGCCTACACCAGGCTTTATTTTGCAGCTTGGGAAAACTGTTCTAGGCTGCCAAGACAGCAGGGCGGTATTCTCAGGTAAGAATTCCGCCACGGCACACAAATAATCAAAGATAGTCTTACAATTCAACACAAAGACTTTGTAATAATTATCACCCTTAAAGTTCCTCTCAGGCGCCTTTTAGCCATTTACTGACTGTGACCTAGGCTCCAACATGCGATCCAGATCAGACTGTTCATGAAGTTCAGCAAGTCTAGTTCCCAAGCACTATAACATGGTCCATATTTTTAGTAGGTACTGGGAAAATAGCACTTGATGGGCCTGATGACTGAATAATGTATCTGGATTGGCAGTGTGGTTCATAATGCACCTTGACCATAAAACTGTTACTTAGGCTCCATAGCCAAATTGATATCCATATCAGACTGCTAATGCACTCCATCAAGTGCTATTTTCCTGGCACTATACCATTATATGTGCTTAAGTACTGGTGAAACAGCACCTTCAAGAGTCAATGACTCCATTACTATCCTCTTCAGTAGTCATATCTGGATTGTATTTTGCCTATGTAAACCAAACCTTAAGGTTTATTCCAGTGCCCCTAACAAAAAAGATGAGAGTAGGTTGGAGTAAGTCGGAGCAAGCGCACCAGTGTCTGCTGGAACGATTTGGGATGAGATATCAGCTGATTGCGCCTGATCAGCGCCATTATGGCGGGCGTGGAAAAGCTAAGAAACTTATCAAATTTGATTAAGCCCTCTGACTCATTTCAGGTGCTTATTTAATGTAGTTTAGTGAGTGGCAGGCAGAAAAACAATGTAATCAAAACTTTAACTGCCCACAAATATTGTTTCTCTCTGTAAAACAACCTATTTTAGTTTCTCAATTGAAATTCGTGCACCACAATTGAGCCTCCTCCAACCTCCTCTGAAAACCACCTTTCGTTTGAGAGGAGGTTGGATTAGATTTGAGATGAGCTTTGACGAGCTTGGAAGAAGTTTAAAGAGGTGCTGGACCGGGCGAGAGGAAGTTGGAGAAGCTTTGAGGAGGTTAGATCAGGTTTAAGGAGGCGCTGGAACAGGCCCTAAGTCTACCATCCAAATTGAAATAAGAGTTCAAAACTATTTCTACCGGCGAGCGCCGGCTTTGCCGCGAGTACGCATTTGATCACAAATCCATTACTCAATGAATATCCTCGACTATCTAAAACTGAAAAATAGGACACGATTGTGTTCTGATGAGGATTGTTCAGATTATATGGTTACCAGTCTCACCTAATAAATAAGAAGTTTGATATTTACGCAGACAGCTTTCACACCGCTTTCGAGAAGAGGAGAGAAAGGTCAATGGCAGCACACCACTATAATTTGTACCACATCGAAGGACACTACCAAGCATGACGTACCAGGTAAATCATTGCCGTGAGATCGTGAAGTGCTAAATTTTATCGTGAGACCCGAAACTTATCATAACATTGGCGGACGCAGGGGGTGGGGGTATTCCAGCCATGGCCCCCAAAGTGCTGGAGGGGGTCAAACTATCTTTGGCCTCCGAAGGTCAGATACATTTTTGAAAAAAGGTGTTGACACTAGGTCTGTAGAGGCAAAAAATATTCCCTCCCACCCAAGGCCTTTAAATGTAGAGGTAGAACGCTCCCCTCTCAAAAAATGGCAACCTCTATTTCTAGAGACTTTTACGTTTGTGACGTCAGCAGTTGCTCTCAAGGTGGAGCCGCCCATTCATTCAATGAGAATCGACTCCGGATCGTGGAGTGTTTTACGGTTTCCAGATGCATCTGGCGAGGGGTAGACCCAAGATTTATTACGCCACGTCCTCAAAAAACAGTATTATTGCCCCTAACACGCAACTTATCTCCTGATAGCCCCGTCTTGTACAATGCTCAGGGGACAATGCGTTGCTAAGCAACTCTAGGCGATCGCTGACGTCATCACCATGGTGAATGCCAGATTTGAGGTTGCCATTTTTGGCATAGGCTAAAAAGCCGGAGCGCAACCCCCTGCTCCCACCCCTTCCCGCAAGAGAGCGATCATGTACTTGAAGAGGGAGCTTATGCTAGTTCTGTCGAGCACCTAAATTGCACGTCCCACCCCTCCCCCTCCTCCAGGAGGAGAGGCAGACATGGGTTTGGCTTCCAAAACTTGGGTCTGCGTCCGCCCCTGTCTCATAATACATTCAAATTTACATGTATCCGGATATATTACTCCGTGGTCGTGAGTAGGCTTGGCCTCAAAGAAGGGGGCTTTTTGCGGGCCGTGGTTCCTCTAGAGACGACAAGGAGGGCCAAATTATTTTTAGACCCGAAATGTTACTGAAAGAGGAGAGGTAATCCAGTCCTCCACAAAAGCAATTAAATTAGACAGAATTATAGCCGTTTTAATCAATCATTTTAAAACAGTGCTTCGTGATTTTTTCTAGTTTCACCTTTTCCCGGTTTCACCTGGATCCGCCTCTATCTTCGCTGTTACAGGTTAATTAGTATCATTCCTGAACTAATTCACCTCCTTATTTTTCTAAGCTTTCCTACCAAGTTTCCTATTATCTGGTATATGCAACTATACTTAATACCTAAGTACTAAAATGGCAGCACAACGGCAGACGCGCAGAACCTCATGCGATCGTACGACTCGCGGAGATTTCCGGGTCAAGTGAAAAACTTGAACTGTCAGCTGTTGGAACTTGCAGGGATGAAGCTACTAAATAATTGTTTGTGTTCTACAACTACAAACCACTGCAGTGAAATACCAATTTGTGAATTTATTTTTACTTTTCGACCACAAAAACGTACTTCAACTATAAGTTTGACATTGTTTACTGGAACTGGCTCGCCAATTTGCTTACAATTTAAGCGGGGTTGGAGTCAGAAAAATCCGACCGGAGGCTGGTCGAGAAAATTGGTATGCAAAAGATGTGACGAAATCAAAGTCCGTCAAAGATCCGGAGAGTATCAGTGGCAGCGCTGCCATAGAGGCACATTAGACACGGCCTAGCTACTTTTAAATGTCGAAGTAGGTATGTATTTTATGCGGAATAAATCTAATTTGACTCGATGCTTAAGTTACAGAGAATATTCCTTTTTCGGATCACTGGGTCAAAGACCCGATGATTTGCATCTCTGAGAATCCACGTTCGCACCTCTTACCGTAAACAAATGTGATGTTAGGCACTTCGCGATTTCGCTGAATCTGCACAACACCGTGGCAAACCTAACGTGTGCTTTTTGATTGACATCTCTAATACCTCATTCATTCGGACGCGACACAGCAAACCAGCATGCCTCGGGAGCTAGCACGTGCGATGCCGCGTCTTAGGGCCTTGATTACAGCGGATTCGTTTATTGACATCTTTGTGTTCGCGGATGTCTAGCATTCTCTAGTTCGGGACAGTTGTTTGGCAATTATTAGCAAGATATCTGATTTTTGAAACCCTGATGAAGAACGTGAGTCATCGCACAAAATCTGGTGGATGAACTTAAAATCCGTTCACAAATCGATCGTACAGCGAGAAATTGAACGTCATAAAAACTGAAGTGCCGAAGCCGTTCTTGAAATGGGAAGCTCTCGTGAGTACCTTGTCCTTCCTGGTTTACTTACGTACCTACCTATCCATCCTGAATTTTGCCTTGTACCTTCATATACTGCCGTATAACCGTTTCCAGAATCAACTGACGTTTTTTTATAAATCATTTTTGTGATATTACCTCTTAAACATAAATATTATTTTTGCTCATCGACTTGAGCTTGCTCCCTTCTCTAGCCGACCTGCTGGATACGCCCCTGTCCAATATAAGGTAAAAAGCCTAGGCGACGTCCTACCACTAAGCCAATCGTGCCTAGGCTGTCATAATGTTCAAGCCCCGCAATTGGAGACAGAGACGGCGGATTCCATTTTCGAGAAGGTGTGCAACATTTTCGGGAGGGGCACCTTCCTCCTCAGGGGGCGCCTTCGTTCCTTGGGGGGCACCTGTGCTATCCAAGGGTGTTCTGCAGAAGCTCTTTGGACTCGGCGTGCTAGGCCATATGGGATGGTTAACTTTTGATTTTCTGAAAAATAGGTATTTTAGATCTTGCGTAAACTCAGTCGTATCGGATTAGTATCAGCAACAGAGCGGCATAACCCATGGAGTTCTGTGATCTCCATAGCCTTCGTTGCAGTTATGAGCAGGGCAAGCACGTATGCTGTAACAAACATCGGGCAAGCACCAACGTCAGCAGCAGGCGTGGCAGTGGAAACCGAAGAAAGGAAAAGGACACATAGCCGCAGCTTGTTTTATTATTTTATTAGGGCCACTCCAAACAGGCACTCTTGCCAAATTACGGGGAGTATTGGCGTGGGTGTTTAAAGATTCTCTCCACCGGGTCAGATCGGACACGGAAGGCGGTTTCTTGCTGAGTGGATTGAACCCATGCATCCGTCAACCATGCCATGCTATCCGATCCAAAGACTGGCAATGAAGCCACTAGGCCACCCGGCCCCCGGGGAAGAAACCGACCGGGTTAAGAAAACTGGTCATAGCTCTCATTCTATTAGAGCTATTGAGATCTAGTAAAGAAAATTTTATAGGAAAATGCCAGGGCTTTCTTCACTATGTGGAAAATTATGACTTACTGCCAGTAGTTTAACCTCCGAAGGGCACCTCTTGACCTAACATGGCCTGAGGTGACGAAAGCTAAAAAAATGATCTTGTCGTATGTCAAATGAAAGGTAGTGACGAGACATACACGATGACGTTTAATTCAGCTATCTAGCTTGATTAGTTGAAAGTTATCGTCTAAATACTGTTTTGGTACCATACATGTATTAGTGGAACTGACGTTATGTACCTGTGATGACCTCAGATAGGTCAAGGGGAAATTTTCGCTCCTGGAATCGGTCAAAGGGTGGCCAAGAATGTCTTCTGAGAAATCTGAGCCTTTGCAATTATTTTTTGTGGCTTTTAGATCACAAGGCAGCCTTTCCCCTCGCTTTTGCAATGGGAGAGGTCACCTCGTGACATGACCTCAGGTTACCAAATAAAAAAATCCCGGATATACATTTTGTAGACTCGGGAGCAGTCATCAAGCGCAGAAAGTTTCAAATGAATCGGCTTAGAAATGTAGCTGTGGTAGAGCTCAAAAGTTGATGTGAGCTGACATAGGTTGACCTCGCCTGGTGACCTAACCTAGTGCAGCCCGGGGTAAATAATTTCAGGGATGGTGGGAAAATGATATGGTGAGAAGTAGACTCCGTGGTGCTCCACCTCGTCGTTTTTGTTATTCTGAAAAAGCATAGTGGGTTCGATGGCCTCCTGCGGTGGGGCGAGGGATAATCCATAAAATTACACATTATATAATTATTTGACTTCTATTATTTTAGCTGAAGGTTTGGATTATAAGCCATGGTCAAAGCAAAGTGGAAAAAACCGGTAAACAAACGACATACAGTAGATATTTTACATGCATTAGATACCTGCGAATCCTTTAAATATTCATCGAGGTGTTCGTGTCGATACAGCATTTTCTGGTTGGCAGGAGCTTGGTTCGGTTAGGTATGCCTGAGCTGTTAAACAGTTGAGCATTAATCCCGGGTTTTTATCGCGTATTTCCAAGGACTCGTAGATCGTCCGCTCCCGGATGCCATTCGTTTGATTTCTCAGGATATTGATGCTGATGTGTCCTGATTCTGGATGACTGTTGCGGTGGTGTATTTTCCAATTTTCACCTGTCAGCCTCTTCTCTCTCATATCTTGCGTCGAGCAGGTGTTTATTATACCGAGTTTTGACCTGTATTCCGGTCTCTCCAAAATATAGGTTGTCAGCGGTGGAAAGGTTGCAGCACATTTCATGTCTCCGGAAGAGTGAGATAATCCCGTCAGACCCGCCTTGCAGGTATTGCACCTGCGCCGGCCAGCAGGACATGTGGGTGGTTTGAGTGCAGAACGGACCTGCTTTCACTGACGGTATTTGTGTTCGTTCAGGCATCCCGTACACCCAGGCCGCTCTGTTGATACTTTGCGTCAGTCATATATGAAAGGCAGTCGTATTATTTTCACGTGTATTTTTTCACGACCCTCTCTTAGCCCTGGTGATGCTGTTGTATGTGTGCAGTTGATAGCAGCTGTTATCATCTAAGTTGGGAATCTATTACTTTCGAGGATAGTTTTTAGTTTTCTGAGATTATGCAAATCTTTCGGAGTCATCTTCGAATTCTGCTGCAGCCTCTGCACCGCTGACAACCTATGATGTCTGGGAGAATACGGAAGACAGGTCAGAACTCGGTAAAACTACCCCAGATGCATGAGCGGCCTCAGTACCTCTATTTACGTACCGAGCGCGGGAACGGACTTAACACCCGCACTGGAGGGGGTCTGGCACTAACGCGCACTGGAGGGGCCTGGTAGGCCCCTAAGATCTCGGAAACTAAGAGGGTTAGAAAACGCCACTTGGTAGGTGGGTGGGGGCTATGGTGATCTACATGATGACCATTTTCATTGACCTAGGTCAATATCTTCAAGGTCAAACGAGGTCGTAAAGGTCAAATATTGGCCATGCTGGGATCGATTGGTAAATGCTGTGATTATGCAGGAAAATGGCGGGAATAAGCTAAAGGCGGACAAGGTTCATAGAGAAGAGGTCCAAGAGGCTTCCCCACAACTTTTGGGCCAAGGTCATTCAAGGTCATTGACCTTTAAGGTCACCATATGGTATACTACTTATTATTTACACTTTGACTAACACTCTAGCCACTGCTTGGCGGGAAATGAGGATTGACCTTTCCAAATGACCTTTGACCTTGACCTTTGACCTTGACCTTTGTATTGGGTACCCTACCATGACGTCATAGCATAATATATGTCAGACGGGGTAACGTATTTGGCCGGACGCACAGTGGTCAGTGACCTTGAAAGTGCAGATATGACCTTGACCTGTGACCTTGACCTTGACCTTGACCTTCATGTGAAGTGACCTTGACATATAGTCCCGCTTATATGACGTTATGACGTCACCACTCGGTCTTCAATGCAAGCTAACTGGTCCGACCGCGCGTTTACGGCGATCTCAAAATGCAGGTCTGACTTTGAAAGCCTATAAGCCAAAAATTTAGGCCGATTTTCAAAAGTCTTCACCAATCAACGCGCTATTAAATTCTGTTAAATGTGGCCAAGTTTCGTTTTTCGGCTACAAGTGGTTCTCCGGCCACCTCGGAAAACAGGTGGGGGGCCTCGGCCCCCTCCAGTGCGTGTTAGTAGATCCGTTCCCGTGGCCGGTAGCTAAAGTAGCTAAATGGGGCGTAATGAATCTGGTCATGTATCTGGGGTAACTAAGCACTTTGCCGACGCAAGATATGAGGGAAACGAGATCCCCCGGGGCGAAAATTGGAAAACTCCACTACAAAACTCGTCCGAAACCAGAGGACATCAAGATCAAGATTCTAACAAATCAAATGAATGGAATTCGGGAGTGGAAAATTTACGAGTCCTTGGAAATACGAGATGAAAAAGAATTAACACCAAAAACCGTCCTGATTAATTGAACCAAGGACATGCCAACCGGAAGACAATGTATCCAAAGGAATGGCACGAGGAATAATATGTAAAGAAATTCCTTCCCTGTATGTCATGTGTTTACCTGTTATTTCCATTTTGCTGTGACCACATGGGTCATAGCCCAAGCCGTCAAAAACATTAATATAAGTCCAGTAAATATATAATTTGTAATTGTATGGATTAAATCAAAAGTCACTATCATTGCGTTAAAGGGTCATACGTGTAAATAATGTAGGACAAATATGGCATCTCTAACATTCCTTCTGCCAGGTCGAAAATTCGAGAATTTAACAGAATCAAAGGAACTTCTAGCAATGTATTATTAATAAGTTCTTGGAAAGCCTGCTGCCATCAACCGCATAAACTCTCATGAGAGCGACATAAGACCTCAAAAATGTCAAAGCAAAGGACAATAAAAAGCTAAAACACCTGAAACACACCCCGCAGACCCAAAACATACCAGAAAAAATAAAAGGCTCCATAAAAGCTCAAAAACAGCCTAAGGCTAGAAATATAAAATGCTTAGAACCGTTTCTAAAAACCTAAAACAACCAAAAAGGAAAAGACAACACAGAAGCCGTGAGTTTGAAAATACCTTTCCCTACGCTTTTAATTCTCTTGACTCTCGCCTTGTTTTACCCGCTTGGGGTGTTTTAGGTTCTTAGAAGATGTTTTAATTATTTCAGCTTTTCGGCCTGAGACATTTTTGGGGCCCTTTATGTTTGAGATGGTATGCTATGGTTTTTTCGGGTCCATTTTATCTCTTTATATCTGCCTTCTGCTTTGAAATCTGTTTAGGGTCTAATAACAGCGACCAGAAAACGCACACCAGCGAGCCACCATTACGCTGGGAGCTGTAGCTGTGTCCTGGAACAGGAGAGGAACAGAACCGGTTCTCGAGGGGCGACCCCATCACTGGGCTCACGATTAGAAACTCAATTACCGAAAGGGTGAGGTAGTGGGGGAAATGTTGAAAAGAAGAGGTGCTGAGACATTGTGGTACAATCAAACGGGGAGTGAGAAGACGGTGGACCTGACATTGGTCCTTTATTAACCTTCGCCCGGGTGGGGGTCTTTTTAGACCCCCTCAGGTTTTTCCGAAGTGACCAAAAAACGGCGGCGCGCAGCGCCGCCAAACTTGGTCTAGCTGTTCCTTCATCATTTTTACATCTTTCCTGAAAATTTTGGCTCAAGGTCATATCAGGTCAGGTCACCAGGTCAGGTGAAGTGACCTCACCTCAAAAATACTTAGGACGGCATAACTAAAAGAAAGGTTAATCGATCAAGATGAAACTCATACCACATCTTGGGCCCACCAGGAGCTACAACATTTGTTCCGGGATTTTTGATATTGTTGACCTAAGGTCATGTGCAGAGCATGACCTCCCCATTGACAATGCATGGGGAAAATCACGAAATGAGCTTTTCTCAGTAAGTATGGATGGAATCAGCTTCAAACATCGGTTGCGGCTTGCTCTTAGCCCATTTCTGAAGCTGATACCAAAATTTTTACTTGTGACCTTTAAAAAGGTCACCTTAGGTCAAATAAGCATTTTTTGGTGTTTTTCTCTATAAATTTTGAATAAACTAAGATAGAGCTATTATTTTATCACCAAAGTGTTTGTATAGTCACTGGAAGTAAAATGATATACATCATGACTATACCAGGTCAAGTTGGGTCAGACCGCTGACCTGGGTCAGGTCAAATTCTTAAATTTGACCTGGCATAGCAATATCATATATCATTCGATTCGTATTGACGAGAGGATTGCAATGGTGCATAATCTATGGCTGTATCTTGTTTGGTTTGGAAGCTATTAGCGAAAAAGTAAACGCCCTTATGCATGGGTGGCTACGGACATTCCCAAGAATATGCCCAATATTTAGTGACCTGTAGCTCCCTAGGCTTTGACCTGACACGAAAATGAATGCCACTGTAATGAAAGCGCATCTCAAGAGCTTTCGAATGGTGTTAGAAAAATGTTTCTAGCTATCATAGTTTCTGAGATATAGGAGGTTTTCTTAGTACACCTCATATTAGCGATTTTGACCTATTTTGACCTCTGGTGACCTTGATATTGACCTGACAAGAAAAATGACCGAAGTATTTTCGATATCATTTTCGAAGAGCTTTCGATTGCCGTTTTGCGCTTTTTTCTAGCTCTCTTAGTTTTTGAGATCGTGGGGGGTCTTTTAGCCCCCCACCATGGCGAAGGTGGCTCGTACCCGCCACCGGGGCAGGGGTTAACAGAATAGACGCCTTGTGTCTCCTGGTTCCTATCATGGTAGACTATCTGTCCAAAACAATTTCAGTGAGCTAAAGATCCTAGACGGCGCATCTTACGTTTCGAGAGATTACGATCTAGACGGCCTATCCGGCCCAGCTGGGCTCCTCTGTTGCACAGGTGCATGTGCACGTGCCAGTTGCAAGCTACCCACTCTGTTGTCTGGATGACTAGGCTCGAGTTTCGAGAAGGTTCCTGACCGTTATCTCCCCTTCCAAACCCAGCAAGCCTGCCCGTGCCAGCGTTCACCCATACGCTATTGTTCCACCCTAGCGACGATGACTTCCTTCAAGACTCAGGCCAGCTCTGTTCCATTCACTTTGATTTCCTGTCATGACATAACCGAACTTTCCCTAACCTGATCTCGATGTAGCCAGCCGACTTGCGGTGCACCTAGCCTGCGGAACACGTTTCGTCTTCGTCGGCTTCGCCGCGACCTCCCCAGACCTCAAACACGCTCATTGTCCAACACAGAATACTGCGGCTCCGCCGTGAACTGCTCCGGGCCTGAACAGTCGGCACGTCACTGCCGGCGTTTTGCTTTTATGGTGCAGCAGCTACTTCGAATACACGAGTGGTCCAGTCCCAAAACCGACTTTAGCAGTGCATTCTGTCCATCAAGTTCATATTCAGAGCATGTCTGGGTATCGTACCATTAGGAAATGGTGTTGCTACAAGAAAACCCATTGACACCCAAAGCATACGATCCACCTCAGAGTCACTCCAGTCTGGTCATTTTTGAACAGGCATCTTATGCACTTCTTCAAACAATCAAGCCGAGATCCTTCTACCTGGAAAGTGGGAACAGCCACCACAACTGGTGGAAAACATTACTGAGCGCCAAGCCGGGAAAATGTCGCAGCTGACAACGGTCCGGAGTAAACCAACCGTCTGTTTTCCGAACTGTATCATAACGTGCACAAATCGGGCAAATTTCTGTCCTGGCGGAACATTGAATGCTAGATATTGGTGTTGGAGCTCCAGTAGTTTTGGAGATCATCAGCATTTCATCTTAAACAAGTAATTCCTTAAATTTGTAGACTGCCTGCCCGATACAAATGGTCTTGTGCGCAGCCTATCATGCACATTTCACTCTCCTCTACCCTAACGTTCAGCCATAGGTGTTCGGACAGCCCTCAGGGGACCGATCTTCACTTGCCGGATTCGTCCGGCAAGTAAAGATTGGAGGAACGGGGAGTAACGCGCCCGGGGCCCCAGTCAGCCCTGGGAGGAATGTCGACGCATCACCGCGGACACATCATGTCTGGCTCTCCGGCGGCCGCCGCCTCTTCCGATCTCGGTCGGTTAGAGTCGGCGTCTGTCGTCGGCGGCTCTGGTGATGAAGTCCGCGGTGGTGCTAATGACTGCCTTCCGGGCCCTTTGTTACCTGGTCGGTAACCGTATTGGATCAGGTCAGTTCTGTCCTGCACCTCCCAGTATGTAGCTCCTGTTTGTTTTTGTTTTCTTATTTTGTTGATTATTTTTAGTTCCTGTCCTCTTTTTACGCTTTAGTTATTGGTTCCACAGTTAGTTGCCTTCTTCGGCATTTTATGGGTGTAAGGCGCCCACTCGAGGCCTATCTCGAGCCCCGGCGACGAGGTTGACGTGATCCTGGGGGGGTTGAGTTCCCCCTCGGGCGGGTCAGTCCCGAGGGCTCCAACACGCCCCTTTGGCCCAGATATCTCGATCCAACCGGGGGTAAGCCGTCCGTAGGCTGCCGCTGGCGGCCTAGCTACGCGGCAGTGTCTACGGGCACTGTCGCTCGGTCCAGCTGGGCAGAGGGGATTATGTTTCGGGCGTGCGGCGCGGCGCCCTTCGCGGTGGGGACTGTGATAGTTCTTGCCGGGCTCGACGCGGGCCGGGGTTTCGGAAACCGTCGTTTTTTCAAGACTCCGGCCTGTTGTGCGCGCCTGGTGGACCGCAGTCTCCGCTGCGTGAGGGCTGCCGCGGTTTGCTTCGTCCCGACTCATGGCCCTGCCGGCCCACTGGGCTGATGGCGTCAAGGGGGTGGGTGCGTTCTGATTGGAGGGGTTGTGTGAGTATCTCTCGCCCCTCTGAGACGGGCGCACCTGCCCCCGTAGGCACTGTACCAGCCCCCGGGCTCAGCTATTGACAGCTGGCAACCCGGGGGCCGAAGGTAAATATCTCCTCCATGGCATCTTTACAAGCTTCAACCTCCGCTAATCAGACTGCACGGATTCCGACCTCTGCCACGACACAGACCACCCTGAGTTCACCCTCGTACACTGCCGATATGATGGATTTTATGGAAGCCAGACCCCCGCGCGGACTAGACTAGAGCAGGCTGGCTCCTCTACCTCTGTGTTGGATAAAACTTCTTCTAAGGTCCTGGTCCTCACTCTGGATGAGGCTCGAAAAATCAATCCCTTTCAGGTTGTTCAGGCGTTGTCTAAATTTGGAACCACGACCCATGTCTATCGGCACTCCGCCACCAAATTGGATGTGACCATGTCTTCAGAGGAAGAAACGTGCAGTCTGTTGTCAGCTAAAAGCCTCTCCTACCCAGGCGAAGGAGGCGCCTCAGTTTCCATACCGGTGACAGTAGCTCTCCATCCGACAAAGAACAGCTCTACTGGTGTTGTAACTTGTCGGGAGATCGCAGAGTCGACAGAACAGGACGTACTGAGTGGCTTGGATGAACAGGGGGTGACAAACGTGCGGAGAATGAGTAAGAGGCTTAACGGTGAGCTCGTAGCAACAAACACTTTTGTCCTTACATTCAACACTAAGGAGCTGCCTCAAGCCATCCGTGTAGGCTGGCTTTCCGTGCGCGTGCGTAGATTCATACCAGACCCAACGCGATGCTACCGATGCCACAGATACGGCCATGTAGCGAAGGCTTGTAGAGGACAGGAGAAGTGTGGGAGGTGCTCGTTGGTAGGTCACAGCTCAGCGTCTTGCTAGGATGACGTCCCTATGTGGTCGGATGTGGTGGCGACCAGGAGGCGTGGTCGCGCAACTGCCCCATGCTACTCTCTGAGCGGGAAAAGATGAAAGGTAAGGTCCTGGGAAGGTCTCCCAAAGAGATTGCAGCATCATGAGATAGCCGCTGTGAGGTACCTGGCTTTCCCAAACCGTTTGTGATGGAAGAAACTACCGTACCATCCTCTCCCTATCGCGACGCCAATGTGGGCGGGCCTGAACGAGCGAGGTCGTCCTTCAATCTAGATTCCTCCCTGCGGGATATCATGCACTTATCGGTCCGGGATTTTATGAGCCTTTGCAGTGGGCGGGTGCCACAGCCAGTTAACTGCCCGACAAGTGGAGTTAGGACCACGGCTGAGAAGTGCATTCAAACTGACCCAATAGGGAACCCTGACGT
>JAOTON010000401.1:0-21574 GCA_034440635.1 Lepas anatifera
AGATATGTTTTTGCTCTACAGACCTAGTGAAAACACCTTTTTCGAAAATTTTCCGGCGTTTGGGGGGTAAAAGATAGTTTGCCCCCTCCAGCACTTTGGGGGGCATGGCCGAAATGCCCCCCCTGCGTCCGCCAATGTTTCCACGTCCAGTGATAAAACAAAGTTACGTAAAACTCTGTATCGTTCCAATTTATTATACGTAGTGCCGAAGCAAACTAACGATAAAAACCAAAGATAAAAGCATACCATAAAAGTAATATAACATCCCACCCACACACACACACACACACACACACACACACACACACACACACACACACACACACACACACACACACACACACACACACACACACACACACACACACACACACACACACACACACACACACACAAATAATGAAGTACGAAACGAAGTACGTAAACTGGTACGAGGTTTCTGAGAACCTCCCCTAAATCCCGTACCTTGTCTTTTCTGGGTTCATTTTGTTTCAATTCCTCATTTTAAAAGAAATATGGGCCAGAAGTTATTAAGTACACAAACGTTCACTTCAGACAGTAAAAATGGCTTGTGGTGACTCGAAGCTTCCTCCCACTAACCATCACAGGCCTCAGTCTATCATTTATGGCGCACAGCCACCTTAGCCTTCTCGTCAAGGCACACAGGCCCAGCCACACACACAGGCCCAGCCACACACACAAATAATGAAGTACGAAACGAAGTAAGTAAACTGGTACGAGGTTTCTGAGGACCTCCCTAAATCCCGTACCTTGTCTTTTCTGGGTTCCCTTTGTTTCAATTCCTCATTTTAAAAGAAATATGGGCCAGAAGTTGTTAAGTACACAAACGTTCACTTCAGACAGTAAAAATGGCTTGTGGTGACTCGAAGCTTCCTCCCACTAACCATCACAGGCCTCAGTCTATCATTTATGGCGCACAGCCACCTTAGCCTTCTCGTCAAGGCACACAGGCCCAGCCTTCCCAGACAGTGCACTCGAACCATTCGTTGCACGAGAGAACAAACCTCACTCCGCAGATGAGACATCTGGAATCGTCATGCCCACTGTCTTTCTTCCCTTATACAGCTTTTTGCCTGCCTCGTCCACGTCTTTTTAGATACATTTGCTTTCGCAACCCCTTCAACTAGTTTGTCTTCTAGAGCCTTTTTTAGATGCATGTTGTTGCATGTTCGGCTTTTGGAATTGGAGTCTCACTAAGGTCATCAATGGACTTGTCGCAGAGACCCTAGCCCTACCATCGGAGCGAGCAACTCCTGTAATGAAGATTTAATTTAAAAAACAAAGTTAAGCGTCCCACAAATCAAAGGGAAGGCCGCCCCGCTCAGGTCACCCTCTCATCAGTCAGTTGCCAGCCGACCTACGTCGGGTAAACTATTGAGCGCCGGAGCGTCTCAGGAGAACCGATCCCAAGCCTGGACATGCACTGCCACTGCACGTTCCTGAGCAGCGGGCCAGAGCTTAACGCTCTACCAGCTGGGCTACCAGGATGGCAAATGTAGGGACGACAAAGAGATCAGGTACGGAGCTGCAGCAGGATTAACCATGTGGAATATTTTATGTCTAGCTCATTCATAGGCGAAGCCAGGATAAACAGTTCAGCCATAGCCCCTTCCTAATTTCCCAATTGACCGGTTTTGGCCAGTTTTGTTTTAAAATATGTTTTACGGTTTTGTCGATTTTAATTTCATTGCTTTGCGCCTCCACCACACCAGTTTGATCTGAACCCGCCATGAGGTCATTTCCGGTTGGGGCATCAGGCCAGGTCCGGTGAACTCCTAAATAATTGTCTCAAGGTTTTAATGATTGAGCTGAGATTCGCTTTATTGAACGAAAGCACCAACCACAAAATTTGGCTGTTATGGAATTCCTTGCGTTAGAGGTCTGGGTTCAGGTGCGAGGCCTTCAATTGGAAAGGTTAGTCACAAAGCGACAGATTGAAGTGTGCTCTTATTTAACACGTACTGTCATGCGCGTCGAAAGCACAGGACAGGAACGGGAGGACGGATCCTTTAACTCGCCAATCTGTGAGGACGTCTCCTGACAAGTTTTGGGAATCGACCTAGGTTTTTATGGTCTCCCTATTACCTAGTTACGTTGACCTACATAAATTTGTTCGTGAGCTTTATGGTCATAAGCTTTTTCAAAGACGGTCCATTTAAAGTTCACGTCCCCCCCCCCCACCATCACCAGTCCAGGGTCCGTAGCCCCCAGTAACAATTCCGTGGCACTGCCCATGGGTAAGGTTTGGACTAACCCCAAGTTTAGCACAGTTGTTTACTAAAAAAAAATGGCGTTATATTGCTCTGGGTAAAGACGCCCCCTTTCCACCGTGAATGTGGCCCATGGGGCATCTTTCTCCATTCGTTGAGGGGGCACCTTTCCCATCAGTACCCAAACTAGATAAAACTTGAAGGGCAAAAATCATACAATTAATACACTCAAGGAAAGGCTCGGTTAATGAGTTAAATATGCCGTCATTCGTAATGGGAATTCAAACAAAACACGCATCCCATATCCTTCGAGATATCTGCAACCTATGTGGGCAATTTTTTTCTTAGAAAAACATCGAAACAAAGACTTACCCACCAGCTTCACGCAAATCACAGGAGGGAACTGAATTTTTGCACCAGAAACAATCAAAGCCTCTGCTCTCGACCAAGAACAATATTATTTACTGGTGGTGGCCCGGATTGCCAAAAGAGGGGATGGGGGCGTCTTGCCCGATGAGGCATCTTACCCCACTCTCCCCTGCTCTTGAAGGTGCATGCTTCTTCACGCCTAGTTCGCGCTTCACCCACAAATTTAAATGAATCTGATGAAATAAAAAAACTCGGTGACTTCTGTGCTACATACAGTCTAGTGACACCCACATAATCCAGGAAAGTTCAGGGCTTTGTCGATTGCACACAAGAAACTGTACCGCACTCTCCTAACTGTACAATACTGTTCCGCAGTACCTAACTGATCGCATACTGTCCCGCATCGCTTCCGCTCTAGTATTTACCCCAGCGGTGGGGGAGGGAGGCGCCGAAAATGATCATGAAACACCGGATAATTTTATTTTGTGCCGCACCGAACCGTTGCCGAAAAAGTATTTAAATGTTGGCTGTTTTTCTTTGAGAATACTGTTTGGCGATTTTTTCTCGATTTAGCCCCCAAAACGTTGGTTTGGCCCCCTCTTAAATACGCTCCTGGATCAACCAATGCAACATAACATAACCCCAGCTTTATGTCCGATGCGGAATTACATGCACCTAGTGTACAGTCGTGGTGCAGGGGCGGACGCAGACTCGAGTTTTGAGGGGACCAAACTCATGTCTGCCTCTCCTCCTGGGGGGAGCGAATATTTTTTTCGCTCCACAGACCTAGTGTTAACACCTTTTTCAGTGCTCGACAGACCTAGTATAAGCTACCTCTCCAAGTACATGATCGCTCTGGGGGGGGTGGTGGGAGCAAAGATTTTTTGCTCTACAGACCTAGTGTAAACACCTTTTTCAAAAATTGCTCCGGCGTTTGGGGGGCCAAAAGATAGTTTGGACCCCCAGCGCTTGGGGGGGGCGTGGCTGGAATGCCCCCCTGCGTCCGCCAATGTCGTGGTGTGGTGGAAAAGCCCATAGCTTATATCGTGGCACCGCTCACTTCAAAGAATGATACTGCCACTCTGAGCCAAATCCGACACACCAGTTGGCAAGATGGCATGGTGATGTCAGTCAAACGCGAGACGGCCGCCCGGAGACTCGCACCCGCTTCAACAGACCAGCGAGTCACACGCCGCCCACGGCACGGCTTAGTGCAGTTCACAGGTGTACGGTCGCCAAAATATACCTTTGGAACTCCGTTGCCACCGGCCAGCTGACGCTCTCATCAAGGCTGGTGCCGTGCGGTAGAGTTCATTTGTTTCGTCTCTGTCATTTCCGCAAGTTCTAAATTGTTAATCAGTGACAAGGTGTTATATGACAATTCTCTCTGAGTTTACAAGTGTTAAATGTTATGTGGTGCCCGTGATAAATGACTTTTTATACAGAGTTGTTTGTATTTGGTGAATCGAATGCTGAGAAGCATTTCGTAACTCCAGACCAGTGCGTCTCCTTATGTCAGGTAGTAAACTTCCAATGTATGAAGCTGCTAATCCGTCTGAATTTCAAAGCTTGTAATACATTTTGAGCCTGTGAATTTTTCGTCGCCTTTGTTATGTGCCCCAGCTCAGTTCGTTAATCAACAATTGGGTCGATGTCCGGAAACCATTCCCTGTAGCGAGCCGAGTCACCAGGTATTGAATGTTCGTCAACCGCATGCAGTCGGCCACAGTTATTAACCCGTCGTAGATTGAATCACATTAGTCACAGCATGGCTGGACATGAGTTGTTTAAATTTGGGTAATGGTCTGACTCGACAAGGTTGATGCTAAGGGATAAAGCGACTCAATGCACGATTAGTTTATACTTAATTTATGCGTTCGTGAAACCTTAATACTGTTGGGAAGGTTAGTCTCAATCAGGGGCGTCGCCCAGTGGCGGATCAAGGGGGGGCAAAAAAGGCAATTGCCCCCCCAAACGGAAAAGTTCGGGGCAAAACTATGTTTTTGCCCCCCCAAAGCAATCGACCTCCTTTTTCCCCCGACTCCTTTTTAGCTTGTAAGCAAAATTGTGGTACTTCAACTCTCAACTTCAAACAGAATTAGAGAAGTTCAGTGTAAATATTGGGGCTTGGATAGGAAAAAATGTATCTTGAGCCCATATTTTTCATCCCGTGACGTTTTTTTTGCTTTTCGTCTCCAGTTCCCAAAATCCTACCGAAAAGGCATATTGTAGCGCAATTTTTCACTGCGCGACGTTTTTTTTTTGCTTTTCGAGTTTGTTTTGCCCCCCAAACCAACCGGCTAGATCCGCCACTGGCGTCGCCACCGTGGAGGCCATGGCCCCCATGTATTTGTGGAGGTCCTCCACCTGACTCAGGAGGCTCCCTTTAATACTAAGAGTCTGGAATAGTCCCTTGAGTATCAAAGAGCCTAGCCTCCGTGCTTATAAAGGAGGTATCCTAATTGGCCTATACATGAGGTCCCATTAGCTATAAGGGAGGCCTCATAACGGCCTACCTAAGAGACCCCTTTACTTAAAAAGGAGGCCCCTAAACGGTCCTCATACGCGGCCCCTTTATTTATAAAGTACTTATACTAAAAGACCTATCCAGGAGGCCCCTTTACTTATAAAGGAGACTCACTAAATGACTTTTGAGGAGGCGGGTAGGGGTGATATATCCACAGTTATGCATTACGTATTTTGTGGACGACCCCTAATGCACCAATGAGGGAAAGTGCAGATATTGCTCCATTTCTAATAAGAGCAATATTTGCTTATGGCAGTAGATCCCATGGCGATGTCTAGGCGTAGAGTTTTAAGTAGCATGTATGCGTCAAGCTCTCTACTAACTTGCTGAAACAAAGCGATACACTAGGAAAAATTTTCGCCAGAATTAAAGTGTGGATTATGATTGGTTAAAGTATGGTGCATGATTTTGCAGCTGTTTCAACGCTTATCTTTAGGACTGGATTTTCCAATACAATCACTGAACAATAAAAATCGCAACACATGTATTTCCAAAAATAAAACAAAGCGGTTTTGAGCCGTTTTCGGCAATTACCATGGCAGAACTAGAGTGGGACGACTGTGTTTTCGATATAGTCACTGAAGAACCAAAATCTTAGCACTTCACAATTTTCTAAGTTAATTATTATAGGAAACCAATGAATTATTATAAGTATATTAGTTTTATTTAACTAGTATAGGGGCCGAGTGGCCTAGTGGCTTAGTTGTCCGTCTTCAGATCGGACAGTATGTATCAACGTGGGTTCAATCCCCACGGCGGGAAACCGCCTTCCTTCTCCGATCTGACCCGGGCCCCATTTCATAACAGGCGTAACTTACGCTAATAGCGTAGAAGTAGCAGGATGCAGCGTAGAAAGTGAATAACACACCACAATGTTATTTTATTAAAATGCGGCGTAAAATACAACTACTTGCAAAGTTACGTTGCTCTAAACTTCGCTGTACTGGAATGCAGCGTAGAATATTCGTAATCCTGTTTCATATAGCAGACAACATCTACGTTGAATATGTAAAACACTCTTGAAAATCTACGCAACAACGAATTATGCAAATCATGAAAAATATATAATTTCTTCTGAAATCTTGAATGTGAGGTACAGCTATTGTTGTGAAGGACAAGAGTCATGAACATCAAATAAACTTTAAGATGTCTGGGTTCTTCCTTGTGTGAGAGTTACTCATGTCAAACTGTGCTGATATGAACATGAACCAACTGAGCAGTTCTATGGCAATTTGGTAGGGGAACAAATAATGATAGCTCTTGATGGAAATACACAGGAAAACCGACATTTATATTTTTACTTGGACTTTCTGCCGTGATTTTTATTTTACTGTCTAGGGAGTACAAAACTTTAGATAGGGTGACACTGACACGCTTATATGGAGTCTATGGAGGATAAAAATTCAGTTTAGGGTGACTGTAACCAACAAAATCCAAGTATTTCTACCGCGGCCTTTGGCGAAAATGATAATATAGAAAGGTAGGTGCCTAGGTGCTGGCATCTCGGTATTCTTCAAATATGTTGGCTCACTATTCCATTCCCAGTTTCACGCAATGATCAGGTTCGAAAACCTCTCCCAGTTCACTCACGGTTAGCAGATACACTTGAGTTCTACTAGATTACACTCCTCGCGCACCAACAACACGTAACTATCCGGTCACAGCAAGCAAACTGCAAAAGGAGGGTGTTTCCAAAAAATGTGTGTCTTATATTTATAGCGTCTGCTATTAGCGCGCCGACTTCAGCAGCATTGTAAGTTCATGAGAAAGTACATAATCAAATAAGAGCAAATAAATACAATAATTTCTTTCAACTAATTTATAAAAACAATTCATATGCCCTTTTTAATGTTAATAAAGCAGTTATAGGTTATATTTGGAAGGGGTAATTTCATTCTGGAATTGGGCGTAATCTACCCTGCATTTCATATCTACGTCGCTTTTGCATGAATGTCGCCGCTCTTTATGAAACGCGATGCTGAGTACGGCGTAACTTTGCAGGTGAGTGTGGTGTAAAACACGTCGCATTTCTACAACTTTTATGAAACAGCGCCCCGGCGGAGAGGATCCTTAAACACCCACGCCAATACTCCCTATATTTGGGCAAGTGTGCCTGTTGGGAGCGGCCCTAATAAAATAAGATAGATAAATAAAATCATACTAATAAATTCCCCCAATATAACTGCGAGGTTTTGATCGTTTTTTATATCTACCATGGTAGTTAGTACTTCGAAGCGCCACAAATATATTCCTACTAGTCCAGAAAGCCATCTCAAAAAATATATTGTTATCGTACCCAGGCAGCCAGCATTTGTCACCTTACATTGAAGGAAACAGTAAGCTATCGCATTCACAATCTGTTCGGCGTATTTTTTGACAAAACCATGGAAAAAAGTAGTTTAAATAGAGTGGTATCAAATGCTGATCATATGGCAAGTCTACACGTTGTGAAGTCTTGACCGGCTTCGCAGCCGACGTCCCCGGCCTGGTTGAAAGCATCCGATGAGATTGACTTCTACTTCTACCGTATATTGACCACAATCATCGAGTTGATTATTTTGTCAATTGAAGTGCTGTAGCTCGTGTCTCGCAAAGCCAAAAGAACAAACAATAATCACACAAGAGTTACAAGAGAGAAATCAAAGAATCACGATCCAAAGATTCTTCTGGCAGTAGATTCCAGTCCCTGATGGTCTTTGGAAGGAATGAGTGCAGACGGTAATCGGTCCTGCACTGCGGCATGACAAACTGCTGGTGGTGCCCTCGTCTTGCCCGCTCAGGGAGCGGTGTTAGCTTTTCTCTTAGCTCATCTGCTTCTACGTTGCCATTGGCGATCTTTCGAAGCATTGTTAGGCGTGCCGCCTTCCGTCGCTGCTCAAGCAGTGGCCATTTGAGCTGACTTAGCATGACTGAGACACTAGAGGTGCGTTTGTAGTCCCTCATCACGAACCGCGCAGCTCTGCGTTGAATTGCTTCGATTCTGTTGATATCATTTTGATGATGAGGATCCCACACAGAGCTAGCATATTCCAAGCAAGGGCGCACATATGCTTTGTATGCGGTTTCCTTTACCTTTCGTGAGCTGATTTTCAAATTCCTCCTCAGGAAACCTAATGTCTTGTTAGCTTTTGAACAAACATTCTCGATGTGCAGTTTCCAGGTCAGGTCCTTGCTGAGTGTGACGCCCAGGTACTTGACGTAGCTGACTGTTTCTAGATTGTGCCCATGTAAGACATATTGGTACTGCATTGGTTCTCTGCTGCGGGTGATTGGAAGTGAGGTACATTTCTTCGGATGAAACTGCATATCCCACTTCTCCTCCCAGCGAGCAAGCTTGTCCAAGTCTTTTTGTAGGCTGAACTGGTCTGCAGTGTTGGAAACTACGTTGTAGGTTGCAGTATCATCAGCAAACAACCGCGTGCGTGCTGCTAGGGTGTCCGGAAGGTCATTTATGTACACGAGGAAGAGACAGGGGCCGAGGACACTGCCCTGTGGGACTCCGGATGTGACCGGAATGAACCCGGACTTGCTTCCGTTAACCACCACTGCCTGTCTTCTATCCTTCAGGAAGTCGGATATCCAGTTGTTAATCCTTCCTTTAATGCCATACTGGCTGAGCTTGTGAATAAGTAGGCTATGGTTTACTTTGTCAAACGCCTTAGCAAAATCCATGACCAGGACGTCAGTTTGAAAGCCACTGGCCAGGTTTTCATTTAGCTCTTCTACTAATTCCAAAAGCTGTGTCTCACATGACCTCTTTTCGGAATCCATGCTGGCTGTTATTCATGATGCTGTTAAGTTCCAGGTGTGTCATTATTGTACTGGTCAGAATGTGCTCCATTACCTTGCAGCACACACTGGTGAGGGAAACTGGGCGGTAGTTGGCTGGGTCGTGTGTCTGCCCTTTCTTAAACACTGGTGTCACAAGGGCGTCCTTCCAGTCTATCGGGACTAGACCGAGTCAAGCGATGTTTGGTAAATCATCGTGAGTATAGGGGCCGCTTCATGTGCGAGTTCTTTCAAGACACGGGTGCTCAGGCCATCAGGCCCGGCTGCTTTCCTTGGGTTCAGGTTGGACAGAAGCTTTCTAACTCCATGCTCGGTTATAATCACTCCATCAACAACTGGGAAGGTGTTCGGAGGCATGCCGCACTTGCGTTGAAATTCCTCGTAGCTGTAAGTTTTGCCCTCACCAAAAACAGATTTGAATTGTCTGTTGAGTATCTCCGCCTGTTGTTCCGGGTTTGATACTAAGCGTTCACTGTCTTTCAGTGGTGCAACTCCGATGTTCGATGACTTCATATGCTTAATATAAGTCCAAAATCTTTTGTCTTTGGTCGATTGTGCCGACTCATCACCTTCAAAAATAGAGTTGAGATACTGCCAATAAGCTCGCCTCAGCTTCCGCTGAACTTCTCTTCGAAGCTGCTGATACTGCTTTTTGAGCTCTTCAGTTCCCCTTTTTCGCATCTTTTTGAAAAGCCGGTTTTTCCTGTTTATTAGCTGGCGAAGTTCTCTGGGTATCCAAGGCTTGTTCTCTTTAGAGCGCGTCTTCTTATGTGGTATAAACCTGGATATGGCATCTGAGATGGTGTCCTTAAACATGTTCCACAGCTCATCAGCAGTGGCCGTGCGGTTCAACGGACCCATTCTGACGAGAAGGTCAATACATACCTCCTTCAGCCCCTGCCAATTTGCCTTATTGTACAATGGAACAAGTCTGGGTGTCTGTTTGTGTTCCTGTGCGTAAAGGCTAAATTCACAGTACACAGCGTCGTGATCAGAGAGACCTGGAAGTACCTCAACTCTTGGGACAAGATGAGGTCTGTTGGTTATCACCAGATCTAGTGTGTTGTTTGCACGTGTTGGAGAGGTGACCAGCTGCTCTAAACCATGATCACAAAGGATGTCGACAAAATCGTTGTGTAGTCTTGGGTAAACCGGGTTAGGCTTTAGTGACATCATTTTCCAATCCCAGCTCGGAAAGTTGCAATCGCCACTAATCAATAGGTGGGCGTTTGGCACAGTAGCTGCTCGAGTTATTGATACGCTGAACTGTCTTAAACTGTCTTCATCACTTACATTCGGCCTATAATACGAACAAATATATAAAGTCTTCCTCCCTTTTGACTCCACGATGGTTTAATATCGATAGTCAAATTATTTCTTCCCGCGTGACTCTGTCCTCATTTACCTCATGTGCGTTAGGAGAGCCGACTAGGACTGATGCACATCGATCTGGTAGATGTATTTCACTCATTTTCCCTTGTCATATGTTGCAATAAGTGCTCCTTTTCCTGGGCAGAATCGAAGAATCCGATGAGTCGGAGCGAGCATAAATTTGGCAAGCCTGCGCGCCATTGGGTTCCTTGACATTCTATCATGACCCGATCATGAGAAGTGAAACATGTCTTGGTCTTAATAGAAAAAAGCGGAAGCTGTATTTATTTTCCTTGATGATATCATCATAGTGGTTGAAGCACTCAATGGCACCGTCAATGATATACCTTCACATTTAGATTCTTTAACAAAAACGGTCGTTCTATTTCTCCCAAATACTGATCCACCTCCTATCAGCCCCCCAGACATTCTTGCCTATCACCCCTGATACCTTCAAAAAGCCCGCAGACAGGTTTGATACTTTTATGTATGCTGCTCAAAGCTCCTATCCAAAGTCCAGTCAAGTGTCGCTGCTGCTGTTACCACCTCTGACCCCGAAATTAACCGGTTTCAATTACGGCTGCGTGGCAACGTCGCCACGCCAGCACAGCGCCAATACGCTACGTCGTCGGAGGGTAGGTTCATCGAGTCCAAACACGGCACGGCTGCAGCAATACTTGCAAGTTGCAGTGACGGAGTGGCTGCTTCAGCCCCGAATAGCCGAGCAACACGTGACGTGTTGGGGGTAGAACCTCGGCCAGCCAACCGTGCGCAATCGCATTATTAAAGTGGAGTTTGGAAACCTAGCACCGACAACACGCATTACGCAGGACACACGGAACACTCTGGGTGCAAAACTTGAATGTAGTAGTCCAGGGGGTCACGAGGCCACACTTTCCAGTATTTCAGTTTATGTTCCCTCAGCCTGTAACGGTTTATGGAAAAACTGGTCTTAGCTTTTTTAAAGTCCGCGCATTCCGGGGACTACTTGTCCTTTCCTGCTATTCACGACTGTTACGTTGATACAACTCTGTGAAACTTAGTATGATTGATGGTAATGTACCCTAGGTTTCTTGCAATTTGAATGTAGATTATTCTATAGCATAATTATTTTGAATCATAGCAAAGGTTCATGCCAACACTCGTATGAAAATTGGTATTAGGCTTTCCCCAAGAAATCGGGTCAAGCTCTCAAGGTTGGCAAAAGTCCGTTTTAACTAATAAAAAAGCTCAGGATGCAGGGCTATTGCCACCATGGAGGCCATGGTCCCATGGATTTTTGAAAGCCCTCCACTTGACTTAGGAGATCCCCTTTGATACTTAAAGTCTGAAATAGTCCCTTGAGTATCAAAAAGCCTAGCCTCCCTGCTTGTAAAGAAGGCATCCTAATTGGCGTATGCAGGAGGCCCCATTAGCTATAAAATGGACCATAACGGCTTACCTAGGGGTCCCTAAAATAGGTCCCTAAATGGCCTACATAGGCGGCCCCTTTACTTATAAAACAAGACCCTAAACGGCCTATCCAGGAGGCCCCTTACTTTTAAAATTGACCCACTAAATGGCCTACGAGAAGGTGCGTTTACTTATCAAGTAGGCCCCTAAACGGTCAACATAGGAGGTCCCTTACTTATAAAGAAACCCCCAAAAAGACATAAAAAATGGAGGCTCCCAAAAGCTAGAGGCCCCCTTGAGGACCAGGGATAGAACCAGGGCCCTTCGGGATAGGACCAGGGCCCTTCGGGATAGCACCAGGGCCCTTCGATCCTGGCCCCCATGAAAATAAATCCGAGGCGACGCCCCTGTAAGGAAGACAGCTTCATGTAAGATTTTCTGTAATTTACATCAGGAGTAAATAACAATATTTGACCCGCACAGATGTCTGAAGCACATATGTCGCTCAGTATTATTTCCGAGTGTGTGCTAAGGCCCCCGAAGTCTCTCCCTGAGCGATTCCACGACAGATCAACCAAACCATAATACCCTCACCCAATAAAAAAGTATACAGGGTCGTGGATTTATTTCTCTTGTGCCCCGGTACCACCAATGATCTGCTGGGCACCCCAATGGTGATTTGGGCACCCCCAGCGAAAAATTCTAATTATGGCTAAAAGAGGTGCTTGAAGGAGAGAGAAAAATATAGGCCAATACATTTTTCACCAGTTATAGTGTTGATATTTCGTGCCTGACATACAGCTTTATCTTTAGCTTGCAAGGGAAATACCTAGACATCATAGACAATTATCAATATAAATATAAGATAAGTTATTGAGCACTCAAGCAGTATTCCATAGGGAGTCCATAGGAGGCAAAAAATAAAATATATACACAAGAGCCAGACAAATTTCCAGGGCGATATTTGCCCTTTGACCTATCTGAGGTCATCGTAGGTCACCAAGGGTCAAAAACAGTATTTTGCCGATAACTTTTGAGCTAATCAAGCTAGAGTGCTGAATCAAACATCATCGTCTAGGTCTCGCCACTGGCTTTTATTTTATATAGAGCAATATCACTTTCTGACCTTTCTTGACCTTAGGTCATATTAGGTCACGAGATGACCTCTGGAGACCAAACCACTAGCGGGAGGTCATTCTGTTCCACAAAGCGGGGAAAGTCCTGGTATTTTCCTATCCTATCCGATTTTAATATCTCTAATGGCATGAAAGCAATGCCCAGGTTTCTTAAGCATTGGATATTTTAGTGGAAATAGCCTATCGTCACTCAACTTGACCTTTGAAGGTCAAGCCATTGACCAGAGCGCTTGAACAATCAAACTAAAATCTTACTGAATACATGATTTTTCTAATGCATTTTGCCGGTTTGGAATAACCCCAATAATATTGGAGTTAGAGGGGCCATCGATGCCCCTCCCCGGTGGAGAGAAGGTGGCGCCGGACCCCCGGTGGGGTGCGGGTTAAGGGACAATGGTATCAACGCAAATATAAAAGGAGATGCTGCTTGCACTGGCGGTGGAACTGGGGGGGCATCGAGGCACGGTGTCTTCCTTAAATAAAAAATTTTAGCACTAGCCCTACGGCGTTGACTGTAAAGAAATGGGTTAAAAACCTTGGTTCCCCCTTGAATTAGGACGTTCCGCCGTCACTGGTTGGTTGCATGAATATAGATTCTACCACTCATCAAGTACAAAGTCAGAATCCAGGATAGCACCATTTTTCATGCAATTCTATTGCTAAGAAAAGGTCCGTCATCCATTTAAACGGGTAGCCAGGCGTGCCCCCTCCGCGATCCCAACGACAACAGTACCCTTACGTTAACACCACCAGAACATAAAATATTACAAGTCGCGGCACGCCCTGCTAAGAAAAAGAAAGTAACTTAAGGAAAGCATAATAAATATCATACTATTAGTAAAAACTGTTAGTAGTAGCTCCCTGTAAATATACAGGGAGCAGGAATACAGGTCTATTTAGGTTAAATGCACAATAATTTAGCTCATTACCGGTTAGATTGTTAGTCTTTTTCCAAACGGGACTACCCAAAACTGGAGATTCGTGTTAGCCCCTCCGAGATTCTGGCGAAAAGATAGAGGCCTAGTAACATTCGCCAGAGAACTCGGAAGACAGTAAGCAAATTAGGGCAGACATGCAGGCATAGGCAAGCAAGCAAGCAAGCAAGCAAGCAGGCAAACTAGCAAGCAAGCGCAGCAGGAGTCAGACACACGCACGCACGCACGCACGCACGCACGCACGCCACGCACGCACGCACGCACGCACACACACACACACATACCACACACACACACACACACACACACACACACACACACACCCACACACCCACACCCACACTCACATTCACACCCACACGCACACGTACACGCACACACGCACAACGTCCATGCAACACGCACAAACCCACACATATACACTAGGAAGCATTTATTGGGACACATAATTACAGTCTTCCATGTGCAGCCCCATTAATCTTCTTTTTTGCTAGTAAGGGTTAGTTGATTCCCTGCGCCCTCCCCGAAAAGAATAGTGAAACTAGTAACATTTGGGGAGAGCACAGGTACTACATCATTCATGCATGCACACAGATACATTCACCACAATTGTAACGTTAGTGCACACACGCACGCACGCACGCACGCACACACACACACACACACACACGCACACACGCACACACGCACACACACACACACACATCCGAATCCACGCACGCACGTCTGCCTACACATCCACACACACGCGCACGTACACACCCACACACACCGAGTACCGCAGTCACCCACCCACGCACGGCAGACATCCACCTTCCCACCCACAAGTACTCCCTCTCGCCCACCTACAAGCACACTATCCCACTCACATACACGCACGCCCACACCCACACACATTGTGCTCTGGTACATCATCACCACCATCAGCGCCGGTCATCGAGGCTCTTTATTAGGAGTTCTATAATTGCAAAAGAATACTTCTCTGATATATTTTTAAGCACATGTTTGTTTAGAGGAACTTCCGTTATACATTTAAAGGTTGGACATATAGTTTTGTTCCAAATTTCAGGTGCAGAGCATGCCAGAGCAAATTTCCTATAATTTGTTGTAGCCTGAGGTATTTCAAAGTGTCTAATCAATCTCGTATTAGTTGTTCTGTATTTCTGAAAAAGAGACGATATCACATCTGGCATTGTACCATCCAATACTTTCGACAATATAATAACTTTTTGTTCTGAGACTAGTTCAGGGAATTTAAGTATTTTTAATTTAACCATTGCAAGCAAAAAAGGGCTGGCTCATTAAAGGTCAATACTGACATGACTGCAACTGATAATACTTCATAGCCCACCCAACAACCTCACTTTGAAGTCCTGGAATAGTCCAATTTTTCCCCTACGATTGAGAACTTGATTTAACATGCCAACACGCTTTATCGTCTACACCAGTAATGTTGCAGAACATGCTTTGTACTTTCTTTTATCGTCGTCGATTGCCGGCATGGACACTGCAAAATAAAAAAGGACCTAGTGAATGATGAAAATGCGCAGGAAATGAACCTTCTGCATTATTCGGGAATGAAAAGAAATAAGTGGATAATCTTAATAACAAAGTCGTATGAAACCTTCAGAAACTTGCTAATTTTATTCGATATGCTAATCAAAGTAGCAATCTCCTTGCAATAATTCCTGGGGTGAAATGTTGATACTAATGGACGGCCCCAGAGGGACAGCACTAATTTAAAAGCATTTGTACTAATGCAGCGCTTTATGTAGACAAAAATAAGATTTAGATAAAAACAGACACGCTTTGTTGTGTTTATGCCTTGATGCGTAGAAGGATGGAGTGGAGGTGGATGCATCCGTTGAAAAGGATAATGCATCTGTTGTACCACATTACCTGGATTAGATGATGGGGGCTCATGGCAATGTAAATCTGAGTTTATTTGCAAGATTTCCTACGAAATTCGCGCGACAAGATAATAATCTGTGGAAGAGCCCGAATGGTACAGATCACAGCTGGCCTCATGGAAAGGTTTGGCGCTGGTATTGATGGGCAGAGACCCTGGGCGGAGAGATCATTATTATAGTGGCAGTTCAACGTGCGGGTAATGCTTCAATTCTTTCAGATTGACTGCCAATGATACTCTTGATCTCCTTGGACATGGGGTGAAGCCAAGCGGCCAATTTTGTTATACTCCCAACCCCCACAGCGGCCAAATTGTTCCACTTTTGACCACTTTGTGGATTATTTTCTTCAAAACACTATGCTTTCCATAACTTTATCTGTTATGACCCCCTCCACTAAATGTTTGTTCACGTACTATTAATTTATTAAACGGATCAATATGGCTCCAAATTAACTGGCTGTTCCTGCTCCTGCGTCAGTCAGATAAAATAAAATGGTTCGCAAATCACGCATATAAAAGAAACACACACAATAACATAAACCGCGAAGTTTCAGCGGAAAAAAGAACAGCGCAACCAATCAGCTCAAGGTGGACTTCGCCGCTGATCATCAGTAAGATACCTCTTCAGCATTTGTTTGAACCGAGCCGGTGAAAGCTTTGTTCATACATCACATGGCGAAGGGCAGACACTTCCTAGTACGTAAAACGATGCCTTCCGAATTCAAAGCGGATCTGATGCCCACTGACACTTTTGGAATTCCGCTTTCGCGCTGCAGTATAGCATGCGTGATAATTGAAGCACTGGCGATGGACTCAGGTTTACCGCACGCTAAAAACCCGTTCCAACGTAACGGTACAAATCAGTTGCATCAAGCCATCCCAACGTAACCAAATCGTCGCAGATATGGTCGTATTTACGGCGTCGAGGGGTAACACGGGCAGCAAAATTGATGACTTTCTGGATCCCGTTCAATTGCGGTCTGATACTGGGACCATGCCCACATAATTTTTGAGTCGCGGCTCAGAGTCAGAGTCGGCTCTGAGTCGACTCACATTTTTTAATCAGATTTGAGTTGACGGACTTCTGGATTCGTGTTGAATCAGAATCTACTCAACTGCTTGACCAGTTGAGTCAAGTCAGAATTGGAGTCAGCATCCAAGGCCAAACCGGGAGTCAGAAAAGAGTCGACTCAACACTCCATTTTCTTAACATGTGTGCTCACCTCGCTGACATTTTAGAAATTTTTAGAACTGATTTTTGTTTCAAATTGATGATTTATTTTTTGGATTTTTCAAATGGAGGATTTCAAATTATTTGGCAATACAAGTTAATCTATCATTTTCATATTCACACTAGACCCATGCCGGGAACGGTCATTTACCAAACATGAGTCGTGTATAAGATATAGCTGCGGAAGCACGCTTATTTGTCAGTTATTCGTATTTTAATATTAGCAATACTATGTAAAAATCATACTACTAAATTTGTGAGCTGGCCCGAAATCAGACTTTTTCAACTACGACGATGCACAGCATACAAAGTCCCCAAGCTCCTGCGATTATTCACTCGTTGGAAACCATATCTTTATTTGCTATTTTCGTCCTTCGTCAGACTGAAAACACTAATAAGCTTAGAAATATAACCCACAGACAGGGGGAAACAAAAAATCTTATTTTGCACATAAGCTTTACAATATGTCAAAGCGTACAATTAAAAGCTTCACCTGCCAACTACTTTTTAATCTGTCACAGTTTTAGGACATTCCCTGGTAGGTATAAATACTGCCTGTGTACGAAAAATAAAACTCAGTCCTATCTCTGCCATTGGTTGAATACTTTCAAGCTGTGAAACCTACACAAATGTACATCAAGTCTCCGATAAACATCCTCTCTTCAAAAATATTATGATGACTCTTTAAGGGAGATACGCGAAACAATTATTATTGTGGTTTCTTGCTCTTTGAAAACTCCTGATTACGAAACTGTCAATAATTTTTGTATCTTCGGCAAAATTTTGGGAGGCCACTCACTTATTATAGAAATAGGTTAACAGTTCCGATAAAATGCTGAAACCTTCACCCATCACTTACTTTTCGAAAACTTTTAAAGTTGGAAAGTAATGTTTTTTACGATAAAAATGTCTGTTCTCCTGTATTTGTATTTGAATTAATTTTACAAAGCCTTAAAAATACAAATGAATTAGTCTGCCCTAGAAACGGAAAAAACATAATTACTCAACTCTTCAGCTGTTTCGTACCTCGGGTCTTGAGTCGTTTTCTGCTTCAGCCCCAGAATGACAAAACTTTTTGCGTCAAGAAAGGTCACGTGACCCCCTGTGAGGTGGCTGTACGTTCTAATTGGTCAATTGTGATTTCTTAAAAGTCCTATATTTCTGTTTTAATATTATTTTTGGCTGTAACTTTTTCAAAATAATTTTTTCCTTCACATTTTAAAACTTCATAGTCACTGCTTGGGAAAATAGGACCGGTTATTTAGAGAAATTGATAGCCTTAGCCGGGGTACGTCATTTACATCGATAAGAGGTGTACCGGTAAAGTCGTCCATAAATGTTGACTTTGAGAGCAATTTTTAAGGCATTTGTAGGCCAAATTCGCAAAAATGAGGAAAGGACTTCTGAAACAACTTTTTGTGGCCTTTTGATCTAGCCAATAAATTTGTTTCGCGTACCTCCCTTTAATTGTTACATTTAACTCGCTACACCCGTGTGAACTCCCGCCAATCACCAAACCGTCGTGGCGCGCAACAACAATATGAGTGGCTTATTTAGTGATAAGCGATTTCTTATTAGGCTTTGGCATCCTGAGGGTAAGATTGCGCTACATAAACCTGAGGTCACTAAAAGAGGGTTTTTATGTTATTTTATGGCACGGAACATTCTAAATTATTATGCATTGTCACATTGTATCCCATTCGAGGTAAGCTTTCTGTTATCTTCAACGCGCCGTGTACTGCTCCCCTGGCCACCCGCTTCGTAACGGCAATTTTGCAAATAGCATTGCTAATTTCTTCTGTTGATTGGTTAAAAAATAAAATATGCCGAAATCAAAATAATCAGAAGTAAAGAAAGTCCGCTGCTGTTTTTCCTAGAGCAGACGTGAGCCTGGCCTCGTTGTATTTGGATTTCTTTCGAAAGCGATGTCCGAGAGCTTTTCCGGAGGATGAGGCGAGTGTTCATTGTTTTGTTTTTGAGGTGGAGCTGTGTACTATAGTGTAGTATGGGTTTCTAAGCTAAAACCGTTCTGAATATACTGGGACAGGAATTGCCTCTCAAGATTTCACAGGTTAAAATATTAATTCCCTGCTCTTTGCATTTGAATCGTCGCTTATTGCTCCGATTGTGACTTTCATGAAGGACATGCATTCAAAATACAAAGCCCTCAGACTCAGTTCAGCTGACTGAAGAAAATTTAAGTCATCAACAAGTCTACCTCCAGCGTGACCCATCGGTAGGTCACTAATGGCATGCAATCGAGCGGCGATCTGTCTGTTTGAGACCTGCCTGCAGAGGACGCACCTAGTTTCGGTAATCTGGAATAGATGGCAGCAGCAGACACCAATCTGGGCGGCCAGAGGCGGTGAGCTCGCACAGGGAGGTTGTGTTATTGTGCAAATACTCATTAGCGTCGAAAGCGGGGGACGGGGGACGCACCCCCAATCCTCGCAAATTATAGGGATCCCCCAAAGAAAAATATAGAAGTTCGCCTCCCATCCAGGGGTGTGGATTTCCAGGGGCGTCAACCGCCACCGGGGGGGACCAGGGGGGCCTGGCCCCCACTATTTGGCCAAAAATTTCCTGATCTCAGTCAAAATAGGAGAAAACCGGACATTCTTATAACCAGCCGCTGCAGAAGGCAACGAGGAGCCCAAATTCGAACAGTTTTGGTCCTAACGTGGAAAGTTCTTTTGTCAGCGTCAGTTTGAAGTTTGGCTGGCCCCCCAACTTTTTTGCCGGTGGCGACGCTTTTATGTGGATTTCTATCTGTTTAGGTATCTCGGCACCCCCATAATGTGCTGGGCACCCCTTAATGGTGGTTTTGCACCGACACCAAAAAAGGTGAAGCAAAGCCCTTATAACGTGCGTAAATAGTAGATTGGATCAACAAGTACATATTTCACAGTTGGCTGTAGTGGCATTCTTGCACATGACCTACAACTCAATATTTTATCAAACAGCGGAGAGCCCCAGACATAATGGACAATAATTATCGATGAAATTTCGAGTCCCGAATTATATTTTGTGCCTTTTCACCATCCCACACGGAGCAAAGCAGCACGTGTTTCCTCTTCTGGTATATTACCTATCTGGTTGTACTTAGGCAGTGCTCCCTATTAGTCCTCACTCCCTACAACTCGTCCGACAGTTAAGTTTTAGATTTATGAACGTCTCTCTCCCTCTTTCCCTCGGTTACCTTGGGATTCAGCCCCAATCATCTCCACTCAGCAGAAACCCATCGCGACACTCCCGACTTCAGCGAACTCCCGGCCGCCGGCTAGCCCAGGCTGACTGCCGCCGTCTCGCCTGTACCGAAGAGCAGCCTCGGATGGTCAGGCAATGATCAAGTCAATAGAGAGCAAGGTATGGCTAGAAATGTTTAAAAACATAATGCTAATAAATTTACTGGTTCATGGTTTAAAGCTTCCTATCATTTTCATATTTTCATGGAGAAAGGTGCGCTGAATTTCTCGCGATATTGGCGAACGCGCCTCCACCAATCAGCGGCCGGCAGCCGCGATTGCCTGCAGGGCACAGATGTTACAGAGGTCACGCTGGGCGACGCTGACGTACGTCAAGTCTGCCTCAGTGGGGAGGGGTCGCGGGCGTATTGTAATGCCTATATGTGTAGAAGTTGAAACTGGTGTCAGCAGTCCCAGGGGCGTTCCAGAACAAATCGACCAGGCACCATTTGGATTGTATATAGTATAGTCTCAGATTTCGTTCCAATTTCGTAAACAAGGGTAAGCACAGTGGCGTAGAATTCAGATTTGAGAATATTTCTTTCCTCAAAATAAGGGTTTCGGAGTTAGCAGCTTGCTGAAAGTCGGAAAATCCGTGTTTTTAGCAAAACATGGTGGAATACATCCTTTATTGTCTGTGTAGTCCTTCGTTATGGATGCTCATTTGAAACTTGATTTTATTTAAAATTTTATTATCCAACTTAAAGCATTTAGTTTTTTTAATAATTTTTTTAAATTTGTATTCAATTTTTGAAACCAATTTTTCTAGATGGGGCGAGTGATTCACCTTAAAACGACGAACAAAACAAATGTATGCCTGTGTCTGTGCCTTCTGATAACATCAATTAAATTTTGCGTTCTTTAAGTCATTGATGTCTAATCCAGCTAAAGAGTAAACGCGATGCGCGCGAAAATCAGCCGCCCGGCGCGCCTCCCACCGATAGCCGACTGGCACTTTGGCCAACCGACGATACGCAAGCGTTTGGTGCTCAGCGGAGACTGGCGGGTTATAAGTTTGTTGCTAGGAAACATGCATCTACATAATTACATGGTATTGTGGAAATTTTCATACGGTAAGTGTGTGCCGTTAACAAAAATATTTTCTTAGACTTTCCTTTTCTTTCATCTTTTTATTTTTGGCTTCAGTAAAGCTTAATTAAGAGAGTAAAGAAGTTATAAAGCATGTGCTTGAAGCAAGATGGAATCACATTATTATTCAGGTCTTGGGTGGAGGCGAATTCATGAAGTTAAATGACTGTGGCAGGACAGTACTGTATTAGATTTTAGTGGCATTTGGTCTGGTTCACCAGCAGAAGGGGTAGAGTAGGCTGAATCAAGGTACTAAAAACAGTTTTAATTCTATTGAGTCATGAAAGTGGCCTACTTTTGTTTTGACAACGGTGTTACGAAATTGAAAGCACTCAGCGAAGAATAAACCA